>VCMS01000469.1:0-26138 GCA_022539475.1 Gracilaria domingensis | reverse complement strand
CAATCCCTAAGACAACCACTGAACTGAGGAGTCTTCCTTGGCTGCTGGCTACTACCGTTGGTTATCACGCCAGTTTGCCAAAACTTCGGCAATCCTCCATGCAGCAACGTCCGGAAATCAGAAGCTAGAATTCAACGATGAGATGGGTAAAGCCTTCAAAGACCTGAAGGAGAAAAGCTACGTCTGTGTTCCGGATGCTAGTTTACAGTCCAAAAACCGCAGAAAAAAATGCTAGTATTTCATATGTTAAATTGCGATTAGTGGAAGTTTGAAGTGGAAGAAAAACTAGAGTAACTCCAGATTCTGCAGTATGGTTTGAATGGAATACTAGGCTTGACTTTCAAACTACGAGCTATTTCTAAGCAATATGAAAGTTGCTAGAATCTTAGAACTAAGTTCCATTTCTGCTAGTTCACTAGTACTACCGGTCCATCTGTCCAAAAGAGCCATCGGTCCGAAGCACGGTGGAAGTTCCATCCTAGCAGAAATGAATGTTATTGATGCAGTATTGCAGGTTCATGCAAGGTATAGCACCACATGAAAACAGGTCCAAAACCGGTCATCGTACACATCTCCACCCTACTTCCCACCCCCGAAAATCCATTCTGACATCACCAAAGAAGCCCTGTATCATTGGAAGACAATTACGCATCAAAACTCACCGAATAATACCCCTGAAAATGCTCTCGTTGCCCTCAATGTAACATCCCCTTGGTTATTTCTGTTGCCTAGTCTCTTCGTCCATCCCAACATGGAAATAAACACACTTACCTCAACATTCTTCGCCATCTTCATCTCCCCAACTCCCTCGAAAACATCTCAACTGCACAATTTCCAGCACCGCCACCGATCCATGCCATCCAACGCACCTGCACATGCACAAACACAAGCTATCAAATACTCCGTTAGATACTTTTCCATCTTCGAAACTTTCCCAAATGCACACTTATCCACTTACCATGTGTCCCTACCTCACCAATAGCCTCGAAAACACGCAATCAAACTGTCCCGAAATCCTGCCACATACACATAAAAACAGTAACCAAAGTTAGCATTTCTTATCAGGAACTCGAACAAAAAACCATCTCTCGTACCTTACCCCGACGCGTACCTTGCCATCCACACCGAACTCTGACGAACAAGTAATACTCAAAGATATAACTCTGGAAGCTCCGTTGAGGTTAATCATTCTCTCTATGACCCCAAACTCCTTGTTAGTCAGAGTTTCAGGTCATTAGCATGATTCCTCTAGAAACCCCAATTTACCCAGGCCAACATCGTAACCATCTCCCTTATCCACTTCACCTCAAAAAACACGTTTTACAATAGGAAAACGAAGTAAACCACCGCCTTCCGCCCCATCCCCATTCCACTTCCAATCCAAAGATCCCGCACGCTATAACTCCATGAACCTATCGCGCTCATTCTCGCAAACAGCCCCCGCCCGCCAGTCACATATCCCGTTAGCTAACTCTTCGCTCTTCGAAACATCTCAAATGAACACTCATCTACTTACCATGTGTCCCCTACCTCACCAATACCTCGACAACACGCATCAAACTTCCAAAAGCCCTACGCATACGCATACAACATTATCCAGTTAGCATTCACATCAAAAGTCGAACAAAAAGCTTCTCAAACTTACCCATAGCGCCCCGCCCAATACTTTCACGCTAACTCTGCTCTCATACCTCTCTCTCTCTCAAAATCACTAACGTTCCGCATAGGCCGCAAACACCATCAGCATCAAAAGGTCTCAGTTACATTTAACCTCTCCTCATCTATCTCAATATAATAATCCTGAACTACCTCGGTTCCATCAAAGATGGCCGCACGCTGCAGCTCATGAACCCTGTCGCGCTTTATTCTCGCACACAGGCCGCCCCGCGCTCAAAAACAACTATGGTCAGCAGTCGCGCCATATTCGCATATCAAACCATTTACGCTCGACTTACCTTTTCGTCGTTTCCATCCCTAGGACAGGACTCTTTGGAGAGGCAACGCCCACTGAGCTCACAGAAGAAGAACTTCAATCGCAGCTATCATCTATCTCTATTATCATCCGCCGGCCATGGAATGCGCCGTCCCGCGAACAAATTTGAATAAGTTGTGATTCAGATAAGTTCGAAATCCTCCCCACACTGAAACATGCAGGAAAGGTACGTAAACGATCACGTGCACGGTGAGTTGGTGGCGTATAAACACCTTTATACTCTCCCCTGCAGGGTGCTCCAAGATTCTGCGCCGCACCATCACCACCGACCTCCCTCTGCAAGCAACTTCCCTCACTACTTTCATACCCTCTCACCCAGCCATGCACAACTGTTGTTTCCCCCGCTGCTCATTCCATACACAGTCCCTCGCCTCTCTCGCCCAGCATCAGAAGCGATGCAGACACAGGAATGACCCAAACCCGTTTCTCACCACAACACCTCATCGAGGATCCCATTCCCTCCCCGAACCAAGCGCCGCAGACTCAACAACACCGAACCCCCTTCCTTCCCCCCCTCTAACCGCCCGTCCGATAACGTAGCACTCGCAGACGACGACCCTTATCTCCAGGAACAGCTTGCTCTCTCCCTACGCTCATCCGACGCAGCACAGATACTCAGCCCGCATCACCAACTCGCCTCCCAGTCCCCTTCCACAGGCTCAGGTAACGCCTTCTCCCCCTCTCCACGCTCACAGAAAGACCACATCCATAACCTCGTCACCTACATATCCTCCATCGCCACAAAACTCGGAAAGCGTTCTGCTGACGAACTCATCAACATTCTCAAGCAATCCACCTTTCCCTCTTCCCTCTTCCAGACCTCCATCACTTCCGCTGCCGAATGTCTGAAACTGCACTCAAAATCTTCGAAGAAACAGTCAGCTCCATTGGGTTCACCTCAACCATCAATCCATGACAAAAACCATAACTTCTCCGCCACCCTCTACCTCAGGGACCCCGTTCAGGTTCTCCTACAACAACTTCGTCTCGCATTCCACAGCAACTCCTTCTTTCATCCAGTCAAACAAGCTTCAAGAACAGGAACTACCGCAATCGCACACCCTATGGCTTCGGAACTCGGCCGCCATGTCGTCCCGACTATCAAGAGGCATATCATGCATTCTCCGGACCCCGACGTCATCTGGCACGATCCCAGTATCACCGGCACAGACTCGTTCGTCGGCCTCGTTCAACTATATTCAGACAAGTCTTCCACCTCTTTGAAAAGTTCTTCTGTTACGTCGTATCCTCTTCACATCACCCCTCTCAATTTCAATGACTCATTCCGCAGAAAGTGCATCACGCAGAACTACACACTCGTCGGATACATACCCCACATCCTTCACCTCCGACTCGTCCTCCACTGACACAGATTCCTTGGAAGTCGCTCCCTCAACCCCCAGCGTGACCCGCATTGTGCGCATGCAGCTCTTTCAGGAGTCCCTAGAAACCATCCTCAAACCTTTGTATCATATCCTTATGAAGGGTTTTCCCTTCCGCGACGCCAAAGGAGTCCTTCGTCAATGCCATCCATCATCTCCAACTACATCGCTGACATCCCCGAAGCCAAGGACATTCTCGCAGTACTTCATGGACAAAGCCAAGCAAACCCTGCCACCGGTATCTCCTCCCTCGTTCAAAACTCAACCTCTACCAACCTACTCTCACAGAGCGAACCCTCTCACACACTTTGCAAACCAGAAAAAGACATGATGACCTACTTCTCGAGGCAGATTCTGTTCTCCTCTCCCATAGACCACGGGTTGCAAGGAACCTCAAGAAGAAGCTGCAGAACTTCTCCACTTCACCTCTCTCTCTCCATACAAGTCCTTTATGGAATCTTACCCTCTTCTCAACATCTCTTCACTGCTCACTCCTTATTCAATCTTCTCCTTCGAGCCCCTTCACAACTTTCACCTTGGCATCTCTAAACTCATCAAACTCGCCACAATCGAACGCCTGAAGTCCGATTCTCTTCACACTTCCGTGGGCTTCAATGGATCCTCCAGTCGTTTCGGTCCATCAGAACATCTATTCTCACTCACGCCAACTCCATCCTAGCTGACATCGAACGCTCGTTTCCGGCTCCATGGCTTCATATTGATTTCTCGACATCTGAAAAGGTAAGTCTCTCAACGGCTTCTTCACCACTGACGGAATCAGAGGCATGCTAGAAGCAAAGGACTATCGCTCCCTCGACATGGTCTTCCCCTTCATCGGTGCATTCTTCGACCGTTGCTGCGGTGAAGTATCTCCCGCCCCAATAACCACCATTTTCACCTCTTACGCCGACCTCGTCAATAACGTTCTTCACTACCACACTGCCCCAGAATGGACTGATGATCGCTTACGCTCTTTGGAGACTCTCATCAAGAACTTCAAGACTCAAACTGTCTCAGTTTTGGGTCCATACCAGGCCTCCAACTTTCGTACTCTCAAATTCCATCTCCTGGATCACATCATTCCAGACATCCGTCGATACGGAAGCCTCCATTTCGGTGATGCAGGTGTGTACGACCACGCGCATCTCCTGTTCAAGAACCACTACCGCCGTACCTCTCGCAGAAGATCAACTGCGCATAAGGAAACAGTGGACTCAATCCAAGAGTCGCAGGATTTCTTACACTCCATCTCGGTAAGGAAACACTTCTCCATGTCTACCAACTCGGCCAGTCGTTGGTCGCAGCGGTGTCCCTCCATGGTTCGTGATGGTAGTTCATTCTCCCTCTTCGACATCATCACGGCCGACAAGTATCTACGGTCCCATCCAAACGTCCCGTCATCTGCTCTCACAGATTTGTTCTCCAAAACTACATTGCAGTTCATCAACCAAATCTCTCGCGACGCCCTCTCTTCCTTCCGTACCCTAAGCTTAGAAACTCTTCAACCGTTGGACAACCCCCATGACATCAAAATCACCGTCGTTAACTCCGCTTACATTGTTTCTGGATTCTGCCCCTCGCTGGATGACTACGATCGTCACTTTCAATGCATTAGACTGCGAGAGCCGGAGGTCTCTTTGTGTGAACGTATTTTTGCAACCACTTCTTTCGGCCCTTCCAAGTCCCCAAAATTCTCTACCGTCCGGGTTAATGGAACTCCTCCTCCCGGTTGTGACTTCCCGACCGCATGGGTATGCAAAGTCTTTGCCCTGGTTCGCTTTAGCAGATGTAACCAAAGCAATTCCGATTCTGAATTTGCCTTTATTCGCTTCTTCGAGGTAACGGAGCCGTTGGATAACATTGACGAATCCTTGAACTGCATTTCTCTCCGCTGGGCCACGGATGACGAGGAAGATCACACATTGCAAACCTCCAATTCTCTAAAACGGTCAACAACTGCATCTGTATCCCCATGGTTCGGTCTCGTCCCATTCTCTTCGATCAAAGGCTCGGTACACATCCTCCGACAAAACTATCCCGCACGCCCCTTTTTCCCTCCATTGCACTGGAAGTTCCACCGATTCTACATTAACAAATTCTATCGCAATCCCCGAGCTCGTTTACACTACCATCCAATCACCAAACTTTCGTAACGTAAACCATAATGAATTAGTGACGTTCTATCCAATTCTCCTCATGTAATCCTTCTTGCACAGACCTTTCCCTCACATCCCTCTCTGCAGTTATGTCGTAGAACATACGGTCTCCCGGACTGCAGCATCCAACATAGCAATCCAGTACAGCTCCGAGCTTCTCAGAGATCTCTCCCATAAACACATCTTCTCGGACAGCAAGGTACATTTTCCTTTTCGACGGAATCCAGTAAACCACAGTGCCCACCCGGTCATCATTTCCATGCGGCGCATCTTCAGCATTCGATGGGCCATTTCTGAACTCTGTTGGATAACTCTGCTGCATGCGGACCCTCACGGTCTTCAGTATACTCTCAAGTGCCAGTGGTAGATATTTCCCGAACAAGTTGGAGAACAACACTTGTCTCTTACCACCTCTCCCTCGTTCAGACTCTGTCGCGCGAACAACGGACGCTATCCAGGCATCAAGACGTGCCAGATGCATAATTGTTCCATCCACTGGATCCCTCTCTTCGGTATTCCTCGAACTTGTTTGTAAAACGTCGTAGCCCATGAACTCACGCAGCACCTCCAAGCTCAGGCTGTTCCGAAAAAGCAAGTCACATGGTTCATCTTCGGTTGCATGATATGGGTTAAAGCCCGAGAAACATATATCTTCTACCTTCTGAGTTCTCCACGACGACAGAATCTCACATCCATTTGCATCTTCGGGTAGGAGTTTTTCACGTACCTCTCTGGTTTGTATTTCATACTTGTTCTGCTCCCTTTCATCATTTTTTATCGGGGTCCTTACAAGCATGTCGTAACCTAGTCCCATCAATAACTTCTTCTTCGCATGGCGTTTTCGAACACCTATTGCATCACTTAAAGCCTGGTTCAACCTTCTGGGCAAACAAATGTCGTGCGTTAACTGTTTCACACAGCCATCTTCCATTTTCATTACTCGGATAGATTCCCAACGTGGCATCATTACCTCCGTCTCCGCAATTTGCATCAACAAATGGTCGCCTCCACCACGTACGGATGGCGTGTACGCCTTCATCTCTATGGCAAGATCCATTGGGCACCGTGGCACTATCTCCTTCCCATCAACAACCAGCACACTGTCGTCTTTCTCAGGTCCAACTGTCTCACTTCGGTTGCCCCAGTTCCTTGCCGGTATACTCATCTCGAAGCATAGCTCTCTTGTCTCGTCTTTGGCGTATTGAAGTATGGAGTCATAGGCGGTCTTCGCAACACCAACAAACTCGTCGTTCGCGTCAATGTCGTACCGCTTCCTGCTCTTGTTACTGTCACGTTCGTTCCTTTTCCCTCCACGTCTGAGAGCCTCTCTCAAAGAGTGTATGAGAACCTCTTGTTCTCTGACCTTAACCTCCAGTTGCTCTATGTTCTTCTGAGCAAGTCGTACGCTCATTTTCAGACTTTGCATGTCCTCTATTGTACGATACAGATCTCCCTTCAGTCTCCCGATCTTTTCCAAAAGCTCGTATCGCGGAGTAAGGGATTCATCTTCATCTTCTTCCATTGCACCATGCAGGGAAAAGCTCCGTGACAAAGCACCACGATCAACATCTTTATCGTTCCATACTTCTCTACGGGCGTTTGCTATGACAGGTTGCCGATCGTTCCCCACCCGTCTATTCTCATTTCCGTGGTTCGTCCTTCTTCTGACCTGATTGAACCTGTTTCTCTGTGACTCACCTGTGACTGGTGTCGGTTGTATCTCGTCTTCGTCTTCGTCTTCCTTGTGTCTGGACCCAATATGAGGGACGGAATCATACCTGCCTTCGATGGGAGCCATATGCGTTGCATTTCCGGCGTCCACGATGTCGTTCGCCTCCACGTTATCCTTGTCCTCGACGTCACTTGGGATATCTACTGCGTCCGTGGACTCCCGCTCCTTTCTTCTGCTGCTTTTCTTGGCACGAGAAACACCCTCATTCATTTTATCGTTCCTCTTCACTTTTCTCGAATCATAACTGTTACGTTCTGTTCCGGCAGCGCTTCTGGGTATCTCCCTATCCCCAGGTTCGGCTCTAGGTTCGGCTCTCACGATGGCGCAATCCACGGTTTCCATCTCCGCATTGTCATCCGCACTTCTCACCTTGTCGAAAAAATCATCGATACGAGGACCTTCTGTTCCTCCACTGCCTCTTGTCCTCCTTACATTCTGACGTACAGCCGTTCTTCTCTTATTTCCTTTCATCGCTTTGATATCTACATTTCCATCATCACTGACCCTTGGCTCTTCCATTGCAGCCATGTGGCGTGTAACAGGCCCACGCATTGCACTATCCTTGGCTTGAACGGTTTCACTTACTGTGCGTTCCGTAGTGCATGTGGAAGCTCCTGACCTCCTTCTCGGTTTTACTTCCGATACTGTAGATGAAGATTTTGGTTAACGAAGTTCAGCACGAGGTGCTCGGCCTCGGCTACCTCTCCCATTAGTAGCACTACTTCGTGAGACGACCGCGCTCCTACGTTTGGCCACCCCAGTATCCCAGCGCTCCGGCGGTACCGATGCCTTTCGCGGTTTACCACCTGCATGCTCCGCACGTTGAGGAGCCATCCGAGATCCTTCGGCCTTCGTGCGCGGTAGTATTACGGAACAGATATAGAAACGTGAACGATACTGAAGGTATATGATTGAGAGTGATATGTGAGGGTCACGTACTCGGTGTGCAGGACTGATATGTGAATGGGAGGGGAATTTAACCTCGTACTGCATATATGGAGAAAAGCATTCTGCAGCATTTGTGGCGGATCGGCATTCAATTTTTGGACCTTTCCCGGGTCCATATTCCGGACTTGGTCCGATTTTCCCGGATGTTGCGCCCTGCATATACAAGTACGGCACTTTCAACGATCTTTCATACCACTATATGCATCAATATGTTACACAGTACAGCTTGAGTGTACATATGAGTAGTATTTCTGCAATCATAGCAGAAGTGTTCAATACAATTTACTTCAACAAAAAGCTTTTCTCACTACATTGAGCCCATACGAAGTCCAAGGACATTGTCTGAGAACCTAGGTTAACCTTTCCCAAGGATATGTGGGTCCATAGTCAACGTAAATTTCGTCGTGCTCCTTAATGTCCCTTGAGGCCGTGACTACGAGGAGTCTGTAGTTCTCCAAAAGCCCCAAAGTTGTAGCCTGATACTCTGTGGGCTGGCGAATGAATACATTTGGTTTGCGTGCCATGTTAGAATCCATTTCTTCCAATTCCTTGTCCTCATCACCTTCACGATATGACGCGTCATTGATATAGCCCGCTACACAGAAAGGAGCAGGAACTATCCAGGCATGACCAGCGTTGACTTCAGTATCATAATGCGGGAGAGTGTTGTACATTTGCCCCTTCAGCCTCACTTGCATGCAATACTTTCTGAACCGAGATGCAGTGGCCCCCAGCATTCCGTCTCCATACGTCAAATGTGTGGTATTGCTTCGGCTTAGATCATGATACACCAAGGTCCCATAAAAGTATCCAATAAACTCCCCTTCGGAAAACGCTCTACTCGTAAATACTCCATTTCCACTTGCTGCATGTTTGATATTCGACTTCTTCACATAGAGCCATAGCGATGTCGCCTCGACAGAGAGTAAAGTGTGACTGTCCAACGTAGTCATCTTCCCTTGTAAGGCAAGTGGCCACTCATGGAACGGTTTCTCTTTGTACGTAGTGATAAGACCAGGTTCATTCCAATAGGTGGATAGGTACGACATGATATGGAATGGGAAAGATTGGTACGATGGGAATCCCTTGGGTGCATTCCATATAGTCGAAGTCTTTCGTTTCCGTTCAGGAAATTTGGCATCCACCACATAAGACGCTTGAACTACCTCATTCGTAACCGGTTCTTTCATTTTCAATTCATTGCGCCACACCTTTCTTGCGTAATGCACAATAGCATTGTGCTTGGCATGAGAGAAACACTGCTCATCTTGCTCACATCCGATGAAACGCCGAGGCCCCTCAATATCCATAGATGCCAGCGCGCACGAGAACGTCCCGGAGTAGAGATCAACCACAACATCCCCGAGATTCGAGAACCTCGCTATCAGCTCCATCAGTAGTTGCCTCGACTTTTGTTCTGGACGAGCCTTCGCGGTTCGAATTCTTCTACCACTCTTCACTGTCCATCGGAGACTCTCCCCAGGCGTAAGATTTGGAACCTGGTCAATGATAGAATAGTGCCCAGGATAGCGAGCTGAAACGTAGTTGAAGTTCTGATAGTTCACCATTACCTTCTGTTCCGCGTACGGGTTTCCATTCCTCACGCCATGCACGGCGTACTCCGTCGCCCCAAACAGGCGAGTAGTATTACGCGCAGGGTTCTTCAAGGGGTTCGAACGAGAACGAATGAAGTTCATGGGCGTCGAATCCAATAAGAATGATGCGGTTTTCTTTCCGCTTGCGTCCTCCGACTTGTGCTCTCGCAAAATCTCTTCCCAGTCTCCAAACTGGTCGATACTGCAGAACAAAACGAAATGTCCTCCTGGTCGAAGCATGGATGCCATGATGTCCGCATTATTGTCCATATCATCGTCAGCCAATTCGTCGTACTCGCTGTCGCGGATGCCATATGGTGGGTCTGTGAGCACGAACTGAACGTTGCCTTCCAAAGATGTATCCGATGGGAAGATAGTACCATGGGCCTCCACCAGTTCGTCATATCCGACACAATGCATTGAGAATTGCTTCTCCATGCTTCCTCGCACCACATCTAGATTGCATTTAACCTGCGCGTGTCATCAAAGTCATGACGTCTGTGTTCTGCGAAGTGGAATATAGTGTGTTCGCTTTGGAAACTAAGCTAGTTTTTGGGCTTTTTGGGGCGCGCGAGGGGGTGGCAGTGGCTGGCACTCAAAGAATTAAGAAATTTTGGAATATTAAATTCCATCTCGTGCAGTTTAATTCTTGGGTCTCCTAGTTTTTGTAAAGGTTCTATTTCGCCGCACCGCCCCATCCACTCTTTTCCGCGACCCTCTCTCTAATCTGCGCTTGTGCTAGTTTGCGTTTCCATTTTTCCCCGAGTTGCGATGCAAATCGCAACGCATCTCACCTCAATTATCCCACCATTCCTTCCCATTCCGCACCGTCCCCACTCTTCACCTATATCTCGCACATCACGCGTTCGGATCCTTCCTCTCTGTCTCCCGGAAAGTTATTCTGTAGAGGTACGTGTGAGAACCGTCCCCAATCTCGTGCACCCGCCTCGCCCCAAAACGGCCGCATGCCGCGGAGGCGTCTCGCGAGGCTTCCTCTAGCTGACTATTGGCGATGATCGCAGCTGACGACTCAGGTGCCGACCTCCGCAGTCGACCATCATCTGCTGACGCCTAGCCGCTTTCGCTCGCCGCGTTACACCCTCACATTTATCGCGCGGCCTTCCGCCATGAAGGCGACGTGCTTCCTCCGGCCGCTTCCGTCGCTTCTGAGCTGCCGATCCCACGCCCCCACGCACGCTCTACGTCGCATCGCGCTCATTTACATCAGCCCCGCACGGCATGCCTGCCTGGAGCGCGCGCGATGCGCGCGCTCATGCTGCCGGCGCTCACCGACGGGTTGCGCGACACGCAGCTCACGCTGGCGATCGTCGGCGCCGTCACGCTGTGCTTGAGCGTCTGCCAACCGGTAGCAGCGCTTGGGCTTGTTTCTTCGCGCACGACGAGAAAGATTATCCCCATCAGTTGCCGGCCGGCAACCCTTGCGTTGTGGCCGCTGTATAGCGCGATACCCCACGCGCATCTGTGTGCCCTTCTGCGTGCCGCTGCTGTTCTTCGCTGTGTTTGTAGTGTCGGGCTTGTCGTCGGCCGCCTCCGCGCGAAGCGAGTTTGCGCGCGCGTTGTCAAGGGGGGAAGCGCGTGTGAGGCTCTTCACGGACCGCTGATCTATAGTGTGACGCTGCTGTTGCTCACGCTACTTTTGTTCGGCACGCAAGCCACAGCGGTTGCCGTGGCGAACATGTGCGTTGGCGACCAGCTTGGAGGTGGTGGGACGCAGAGTCTAGTCCATAAAGTGGCTCAGAAGCGGCCAGAGTGTGGCCAGCAGCATCGCGTTTGTGCTGGGCGCATCGACGAGCTTCTTCGCATTGCTGCGCTGGTTTTCGTGCTTCGAAATGGCCGTTCTGCCTGGCACGGGTACCTTCACCTTGTTCGCGCTTATTGCGTTGCTGAGCGCGGACGCAGAGCTGGTGGCGGACGAGATTGGAAGCGATGACAACGTGGCCGTTGCGCCGTTGGCACTTTTAATGGGAGAAGGCTGCTTTGTCTCGTAGAGCTGATCGCATATGACTGCATCGTGGCTGCAGTGCGCCTGAAGCTCATTTCTTTTTTGTAAACATTTTAACGACACACTTTATCAATTTCCCGCGCTCGCTTAATGTCGACGACATTCTTCCTCATCCGACTCACGTTATGAGCTCCCAAATGGAGGCCGTTTGCCCATCACTGCCGCTTCAGCCGCGCGCTCGTCCGCCATTGTGTTCCAGCGTGCGTCTGTGCGCCGTGCGCATGAACAAGGCAGACGCTACTGTCTCACCACCACCGCTCCGACTGTCGCAGGATGTCGCGCCGCCGTGCGTCGCTTTTGTGGTCGCCTGGCTGGCTGGTCTGTCTTGTGCCAAGTATCTGGCCGATGCTGGCTGCGACCATGTGGTGTATGAGGCACGCGATGTGCTTGGCGGCAAGGTTGCAACCTGTAAGGATCAAGACGGCAATTGGTATGATACAGACTTGCATATCTTCTTTGGCGCTCATCCGAATATACTGCGACTGTTTGAAGAACTGGCAATTGAGGATCGCTCGCAGTGGAAGGAGCACTCCATGATTTTTAATATGAAGCGGATGCCGAGCGTTGAACAAGATGGCTTGATTCGTATACCGTCTCTTTACTTACGCTTTGACTTTTCTGCCTGGTTCCAGCACCCTTGAATGGTGTGCTGGTCATCTTGAGAAATAATGATATGCTTACCTGGCCCTAAAAGATTCTCTTCGCGAAGGGCTTACTTCCCGCCATTGTGTTTGGCCAACAGTATGGTGAAAAGATGGACGTACAATCTTGGACGCGGATCGCATGACGCGACGCCGGCAGCAAAGCCCCGTGCCGCCGCAGAGCGCTCAAACGGGGCATCGTGCGCGCGCGCGGCGCCGCCCGGCGCGCACCGCCAACGGGCATGCTATGCGTCTCACTCCGCTGCTGCCGCCGCCATGGCCAACTCACGTGCCATGAGCGCGCCGTACCGCGTTCCCTCTCCGGTTCCTTGCCCTCCCTGTAGCGCTGCTGCTGTACTGCAAACGCGCGTGAGCCCAGCCGGCCACGCCCGACTCGCTGCCAGAAGCCTCGGCGGCGCCGGCCGTGGCCAACGGTGGTGCCAGTAAACGCCACGCTGCTGGGGCTGCCAGAGGCGCCAATTTTGGCTGCACGCGCGCTGTCGCGCTCGGTAGTGGCGTTGCTGGCCCAGCTGCCGCCTCTGGAGGCGCGGCTGCGATCGGCGCTGCTGGTAGACGAGCGCGCTGCCATGCCCACGTGTGATCAGCGCGCCGCCAACCCCCTGGCCTTGGAACGGCGTGCAGTGGCGCTAGGTTACGGTGCGCGTCTGGGCTGTGCCCGACCCTAGTTTAGTCTCCGACGCGCTAGCGGCTTCCGCCGCGCCCCAGCTGCACGCGGGCGCGTTGTGTGGCAGCGTTGCCGACTTCTCCGGCGCGCTGGCTCGCGCCGTGCCGCGCTTCGTCAGGCCAAGCGCGGCGACGTTGCCGCCGCCGCTGGCCGTGCTGTCGGCACTGCCACGCCACCGCGCCGGGCGTCTCTTTCTCGCGGCGGCCGGGCTGGGCGGGCAGCACTGCGTGCGCGACTCGGCGTTGTTCGCCGAGCGCGGCGGCGCGTGGTACGTGGCGACTGCGGCCACCAATGCCAACCCGGGCCTCGGCATGCCGCCACGCGTGCGCACGTTCGTGAGCGCCTAACTGGACCCGTGGCTGCGCGCGTCGCCTATGATGCTGCGACGCTGGTGGCGACGACGGTGGCGGAGCGCCGCAACTGGACAGCACCCAGCTTCGTTCCAGCGCGGGCGTTCGTGGCACTGCCAGGCAGTGCGACGCTCGGCAGTGAGCTGCTGTCGCCGTCGGCGCGCGATTATACGCCAATGCGGCTGGCCCTGCTGCTGTGCGCGCGCGCGCTGCAGCGCGACAACGACGCGCTCACAGTGAGCAGCGTGGCCATCTTCAAGCTGCCGTTGCTGTTCAACCTCATGCCGGTGGAACTCATCGCAGACGTTGACACGCTAAGCATGTTGCTGTACAAGCTGCTCACTGACGTGCTCTCTGCCGTGACGCTTCTGATCAAGGGCTTCGAGGTGCTGCTGGTGGGCGCGCAGCCTTCGTAGGCCGCCATCACGCGCGTCATCGGCGCCGACGTGCACACCCGCACTGCGCGCGCCGACAAGGCCGCGGTGATGCTTGTGGCGATGTGCGAGTGGCAGCGCTCGTTTCTCATCGCCGCCGTTTGCCGTCGCGCTCGCGTTCGTGGCCGGCGGCGTGCTCGCCGAGTTTGGCGCCATGCGTTGACGAGCGCGAAACAGCGGCCACGCAACGCGCAGCGCTGCCTGAAGCGTATCGCGGCAAGGGGCGCGCACTTCGCAGCCGGGCGTGCGTGCGCCAAGGGCGAGCGATGCGCGTCCAGCTGTTGCATGAGTTAATACACCATATTGAGCGCGTAAACGAGCTTCGCCGTTTTCGCCGCAGTTGTTGCTTGAGTCTGATCTCACTTTGTCACCTTCTACTACGGGCCACGTCCGCGCAATTTCTGCGGGCGCCTCGCTCTCAGCCGCCACGAGCCGCGCGGTGGCTCAGCCTCGTCACCAAAAGGCGCGCCTTGGTCACTACTTCGCGCCTCCAAAGCGAACCAGCTCCGCTACCGCGCCTTTGAGCGCGGTAATATAACGCATCGCCGCCGCACGGAATGAGCTCGTCGCCATGACGCGCGCGCTGCACACAAGCGCGGTCGCCGCCGCGCTACTCCTCGCACTGTGCGCGGCGCCCGAATCCTGAGGTTTCCGGTCTCCACTCCATGATAGCGAAGGGCGCTTGGTCCCGCGCGGTGCACATAAACTGGTGCTGATTCACGTAGCATGATGACGCGCTCACAGCAGCCAAGTCTCGCACGCATGGGCCATCCAGGATGAGCTGGCACGCAAACGTCGTTGAACGACGCACCGCCTGCAGGAATGGCGCCGCGCGCTCCGTGGGCGGCGCGGAGGTTTGCTGGCATGGGTTGTTGCAGACGGGTGTCATCAGACATGTCGTAATGTCATTCTGTCGTATTGGCAGCGCGCGAGATCAAGTTGTGTTAGGGTCGCTACCCTAACACAACTCGACCACCCTGCCCGCGGGCACGTTACGTTTCGGCTGGATATGCGTGCGGTGTGTGTTTTGGGAGGTCTGTGGACGCTACCAGAATGAGGCGAAAACGAGCCCGCGGGCGGGGGGGTCGGTCGTGTTAGGGTAGGTACCCTAACACGACCGGACCCCCCGGCCCGCAGGCATGAAATCGCACATTTTTGAAAAAATCGGCCAAAACGTGCCCGCGGGCGGGGGGGTCCGTTCGTGTTAGGGTAGGTACCCTAACACGAACGGACCCCCCCGCCCGAGGGCATAAAAAAGCAAATTTTTTAAAAAACCGGCCAAAACGTGCCCGCGGACGGGGGGGTGCGGTTGTGTTATGGTAGCCACCCTAACACAACCGATCCCCCCCACGCCGGTGGGCACGTTCTGGTCACATTTTAGCACCATGCCGAGACCTCCCAAAAACCCTTCCTCAACACTTCTTGCACTCATTACCATGCACCCGCCCGCGAACACGTTGGCACCGCTGTCTACGTGGATTGGCGGGATGGGAAAAAGCTGTACATTAATTAGAGTATATCTTGAGTATTAGGAGCGCTTCAAAACGCATGAATGGAGAGCGCTACCATTGTTCGCATAAATCTACGTCCACCAAAACCCTTCGCTAGAAGGAACTTTTTGAGGCCATTCTGTAGCGTTTTGATACCTCCCAAAACACAATCGGTTGCATTCCTGGCAACGATTTTGTTGCGAGCTCAGTACAGATCTTTTAGAGATAAATCAACTAGTTTTTTCATCCAATTGATGCTCAACCAGTAACATAATACGCGACCTTGTTACAATTTGTGTAGTGTCTGACACACTACACTATTTAAACTGATCGAAGTGGCGAAGAGACGTACCACCGAAGCGCTCCAACACCCTCACGCACAAAAGTGGTAATGCGCAGGGATGAGATGCATAAAAAAACAGAGTGACGACAGCATGTAGCTACTTAAATACTCGCCACCACTTTTTCCCGTGAAGATACAAATTCTACCGAGGATGAAGATAAGGTATTATCTAATAGCATGAGCGCTTCCGCTCTAGCGTTCAATTTATATATCTGAATCTAATTTGTTCGTTGTGACAGTCTGACAAACAGCGATGAAGGCCTCCAACGACCATATAATACCGGATTTATAGGGGTAATAGAGCGAGCTCTCTGCGAAACACCATAAATAATTAAATGGAGTCCTGATAGGCTAACTACTACATGATTTTCAGAGGTTTAGAGAACGGGGTTTGTAGCAGCTCTTGTATGCTAAATTCATTCAGTATAAAACTCTATGAAACAGAATGGCGACGAGAGTCGTCGCAGAAAGCAAAACAGATGGTAGACATGAAAACCGTTCAGCCCTGTGTGCTTGAGGTGGTAGCACATGATTATCGTTCCGATTTTGAAATCGTATCGCTTCACCTTCCGTTAACAAAGCCTGTCACCAACAATACAAGAGAAGACATTAACCGACGTGTTGCGGAGATGCCGTAAAAGGCTGCCAATGGTGCTAGTTTTTCTTCTGTTGAGATATGAGATAAAACCTCAGACTCCCAGTTCT
This sequence comes from Gracilaria domingensis, assembly GCA_022539475.1. Classification (NCBI taxonomy): domain Eukaryota; phylum Rhodophyta; class Florideophyceae; order Gracilariales; family Gracilariaceae; genus Gracilaria; species Gracilaria domingensis. Next base: position 9,661 of record VCMS01000469.1, on the reverse strand, counting down.
AGAGCTATGAATTCCTGCCCACGACTTTGTCGAGGAGCGTTAAAGGCTTCAATCTGCCACCGAAGGGACGAAATAGAGTTTTCATTACATCATGCGCCACGATTGCACCTATAACTAGTGCAAGCGACGCCCGAGTACTGAGAGAAAACTGTTTTGATTGAAGCCCTGTCCTGCGCTCCCTATCAGATTTCAAAGAATTCCTTTACGAAAGGAAAACCATGTCAAGGTTTTTGTATGCTTTGGCCTCCATCATTCAAAGGAGATCTGCGTTTGTGAAGGTTCCATTCAGTGACCTGCCTTTCTTCGTCGTGGACAAATCTATATGTAAACCTTTGGCAAAAAAGTTGCATTGCATTGGGGATAGATTTGCGTTTGTAAAGTTGCTGATTTGAGTACGTATCGTTCGAAATAAACGTGACTGGATGATTCTATTGCAGTGAGTAGCGTCTCTGACTAGAGGTTTTCGATTTCTGGAGTATTAATCAGCTTCAATTTGTCTGGATGCAAGTTGCGTAACTGTTCGAAGAGAGCTCTCCTTGTTCCCAACAGAATGCATAGAAACAAACTCTGGATCAATCCTACCGTCAAGGGGGTTTCGATGAACGACGGAATAAGAGATATGTAATCAGAACGCTTGAGAGTACCGCCTGAGATATACTCTCCCTCGCAAGACATATACTTCTTCCTGCCTCGTCTTTCTTTGCATATTCTAGAATAACTGAGTATGTATCTCTAACGCTTTTGGTTTGGTCATGAGAGGGTCCAGTGAATGAAGTAAGAATACTACTGCATAAAGATGAGGGAGGGGCCCCGAATCTATGACAGGAGCTCCCCGTTTTGGTCGCGTGAAGAGTTAACAGAATGTCTTTAGCCTCAAATGTATCCGCACGAAAACTTGCAGAGGATGGCACACTCGACTTAGTTTGTCTTCGCCGATGAACTGAAAACTTTCTGCGTGAGATTTAGAATGGGCTCCAGGACTTGACGAAGAGATTCTTGAAGGATTTGCATCCTGGACTCGCGTAGAGACTTGCTAGAAACGAATGGCATTGCGTCTGCTTCAGATGCGGAAACTTCGATCAGTGTGGTAGGGAAGTATGCCACTACTGTGAGGTCATCACGGATGCACTTACGGCGTAGCTCGTCGGAGAAGTTGAGAAATATGAGGTGAAGAGGATAGGCGGTAACTGATGTTTGCTTTAGAGTTGTTGAAGACTTATCGGTGTATACCTGCAGAAGACCTACGAAAGATTCACTGTAACTTATTTCTTGGGAGTACCACACTATTCTACTATCCAACGAGCCCATGACCATTTCCTTAAGTTTTGAGGTGGCGTCTCTTGGGAGAGAGCCGGACATGGGGTGAGATATTTTCGTGGAGTGGGTCTGAGGTATAGGGTGGAAGAATGTGTTTTCGTTGTTAGCCAACTGGAGCTGTTTCAAAAGTGTCTGAACGGGGTCTCTCGTGTAGAGGGTGGCGCTGAACGTACATCCTTCTGGCCAGACAGTTCTTCGATTGAAACCGTCCTTTGAGGCGTATCGGTCGAAAATGGCGTTCTTCAGTTCTGTACAGCGCTTGGAACTTGTTATGGTCTCGTTGAATCGCTTTTGCGAGAATCGCGGGCCCCGAAGTAGCTCAATTAGCTCGTGTGCCTCACGATGACCAAGGTTGGAAGCTACTGAAACCAGACAAACCGTGAGATAATCCATATGCAAATCACCGAGGGCCTCCTCAGAAGGCACTGGGCGGGAATTGCTTCCGTGTTCTTGCTCTAACGACGCGGAACCCGGGGAAGGAGAAACACAATGCGAAGTGTCCGGAATGGGAGGGGCGCACGGAGTGTGGTCAACGATGTCCTCGGACGCCGGAGGCTCGGGAAGGCGACAAGGGGCAGTGACCGTTTCGGAAGATGCGGCCGCGTGCGCGGAAAGCTTGAGACGTTTGCTTCTCCGAATGGGCCGCCTATTGTCGTCTTCCAGCGCAGCTTTCAGACGAAACGGGCAATGGTTGACATGCTGTTGAAGAGATAAGACTCCTCGGCGAGTAACGAAGGGGCACCCACGCTTCTCATGTGTACAGTAGTAGACCATGGGAAGAAGAAATGAACGAGAAACGACGACAAAGACTTCAAGGAAAGGTCGTCCGAAGGGAGAAGGATGTCGAGCGACAGTCAAGATCGACGTCATGCTGAGAACGGAGAATATATTTTGAGTTTAAATCACGTGCTTTCGTTCAAAAACGAACGTAGGTACACGTCGACCTCAACACAAGGGTTTACTTCTCGTATCATCTACCACTGGTTATAAACCTGTGGTTCTCCAACGTTGTAAGCTGTACACCTGTCCAATCTCGCACAGAAAAATAAATCTCTTCCCTCCGCCGCCGCCGCCGCGCCTCCGACGTCCGACCTTCCGTTACCGTCGTGATCCGTGCCATCCACATCCTCGCGTTATACTCCGCTCCGTCCCTCTTTTTCCTCCCTCTACTTTATGGAGGCTCCTCAAAGTAGAGGGCGGAAAAAAGTAGGACGGAGTCATCCGTATCTCACGGATGTATTCCGTGCAGTCTATTCGTACGTTCTTCCATATCCTTCCACGTATCTTTGCTCTAAACTAACCAATCCTCACCACGTTTCTTCGCGCTCTGCGACATGCAAACGGCAAGAAATAAGCTAATCACCCCCAACTTCTTCTATTTGCTCAAGATATAGAACGAGTTGAAGGGTGAAAACGGGAACCTGGTAACCCAAAGTGACGACTGTAAGTACGCGACTAATGGTTCATTTCGTTGCGCCATAGGCTCTAGTTTCGCCTCTTGCGCTACTTTTCAAAAGTAGCGCAAGACGCGAGAAGCTAGAGCCTATAGCGCAACAAACCAAGTTGGTTTCTTGGCGATCTTGGATCTCTGACTGTTCGGGATAGACGATTCTGGTACTTGGTTAGGACATAGGCTGCTCTTTCGTTTATCGCATCTTGCGGTATGTTTGCTGCATGAGCATTCTTGGTGTCGTTGCTTGTGAGTTCTCGCTTCGAGACCATTCGCGTTTTACGATGAATGAATTGCTGGTAATCTAACGGATCCCTTTCCTTCTTCTTCTTCCTTTTGCGAGTTACTAGGTCCCTCGAATTTTCTAGCGCAACGTTTCTGTTTTGTTTTATCAATGGTACGTTCCATCGCATTTCAAATGTATCCAACGGATCTTTGACTAACTTATGGATACTTTCTGCTTGCGTATAGAGGTAAACGAATTTTGATGCGGACGTAGCTCACGAGTTGCAGGTGCGGGTTCCTCAAGTAGGGAACCATGCATCTGGGCATGGTTCCCTACATGAGGAACGGAGAGGATGAGGCGCTTCGCGCCTCATCCTCTCGGAGTGCGTATGTGTTCTACCGATACTGCACTTCGGTGGAGGTGCCCTCTGCGGCATCTGCCGCAGATTGCGCCTACACCCGCTTCATCATGGGGAAATGGTATGTTTAATATAGCGAAGTAGTGGTGAGCAAAAACGGTCGATAGAAGAATAGATACGAATAAAACGGTATGATTTTATAATGGACATCATCTGTACTAGCAACAGTATTCCATGCGTTGCAGGGTATTATTCCGCAGAAGGTATCGTGTAATGTGCACCTTAATGGAAACTGAACCTAGACTTCGCGAAATACCGTTCAGGTAGACTTCGACTAAAGAACTAGCACGAGTGGAAAACCCACCAGTATTTACTGCACAGCGATTCTGGACGACCCAAGCAGTTATCTTCAAATTTTGAAATAATTGATCTCGATATTTTTTCAAAAAATTTACTGGACGACCCTTGCCACTTTCTGGACGACCCTCGCCAAAAACTAGCATCTGCAAGAGACAGACGGAGGGGGGAGAACCCCATCTGGAACGTTATCTTTCGCCCCAACAGAGGCACCAGGTGTATCACCTTCTTCATTGTCGCTATCGAGGATGACGATGACATCGGAGTTAACTGAGCTTTTCTCTGCGGCGTTCCTCTTGGAGGAGCTCGGAATCTGTATCGAGTCCTCAACCTTAACCGTGACGGTATTACTTCCTCCATCCTGCCCTGAAGAAGCGGCCCTAGGGATAAGTCGAGATGGTTGGAGGTTATGTACAGACATCGCTTGACGAATAGAAGACACGTACTCTTTGGAGAATACATTGAAACGGGGTGGTACTCTTGCGGGGCGGCCAGGTCTGAAGCTTTCCAACAAATTCCATCTTGACGTTGGGGACATTTTGTATAGGAAGCCATTCAACACAATCTTGCTGAAATCTGCCAAGAATTCCTTTGCCAACTCCCGTAAGTTGGCGTCGATAGTATCCGGAAGAGTATGAACCCAAGAAACGGTGTCGTTCACATCCAACGTGGGTTTCAGTTCTTCCCCCAACGTATGAAAAGCTGACTCCGGACTGTACCCAACAGAGCGAGATTCAATGACATGGAACCCAAGCGACTTCTTTTCTACAAGCAGGTATGGCAGCAACATCTGCTCACCATCACCAAAGCCTAAGGTTGAGGCAAAGAAATCCCATCCCTTACAAATCGTTTGCACTGCATGTGCCATCCGTCTCCCGTGCGTCCCATTCGAAGCTATGTAGCCGTCGACGAACTGCACAGCTCTATGGGTTCCCTTCCCGGTCTTTCCTCTCTTCGCCGCTGGGAGATTTCTCTCCGAAGTTATATGCTTCACGAAAGAGAGATAGAGTAACTGCTGAAAACGAGTGGGAGGCCCAATCCTGAACGTAGTTCTCTTCGTCTGCTTACTGCCTGGACCATGTCGTTTGAAAAGGTCATTCCAGAAAGCCCGTTCTATGAACGAGTTACCGTTGTCGACATCCTTTTCAAGACTCCAGGTAAACAAATCTCTCACGCGCCGATCAGAATTCTCGTCGTCTAGATCAGTGATACGCGTATATTTGTAGACCCTGCTCAGAAAACGCACGTCCAGACAGATCTTCGTGACTTCTTTTGCGGAGTAGCTTTGGAAAGGACCCTTGACCGCAGTGGTGATGAACTCTCGTGCACATGCCAGGTGTTCACGGTTTGATACAGCGTATTCCACAACTTCCGTATACCCAACTTCACGCGGATTACCAGTACCACTTCTTGAAGCGGCATACGCATCTCGCAATTCAATGAACAACCCCCAACATTTCAAGAAACGCGTTGCCATGCTGGCTGAATCGAACGACGCGCTAGAGGATGCGCTAGAGGATACCGTGCCGTGGTTCTCATCGGCCAGCACACTCTGCTTAACAGTCCGAGGAGCGTCATTTCCGGTGGACGCCATGTAAGAACTGAGAATCGGAAAGGACGCGAAATAAACGAGTATTGTGAAACGGTAGAAGTTTTCGGAGATGTTTAAATGGGTGGGAAGCGTCGGAAACGTCGGGAAGCGTCGGAAACAATGGTGGAGAGCGCGGTTGCGACGGATTACCGAGAACTGAGCGGGTAATGAAATAGAGAGACGAGAGTGGGATCTAAACACATCAAACCGGTCGGGCACCTCAGTATGTGCAGTGCATTATATGTCTAGTATGTAAAACCAACGTAGAAAACACTGGGTTCGTACATCTTTGAACATCGCCCGAGCGCGGTGTGGCAACCGCGGTTCGCCGAGTTCATAGCCGAGATCATAGCTATGATCTCGGCTATGAACTCGGCGAACCGCGGTTCCGGCACGGCGCATCTCACGAAACGCCACGTGTAGGACCCCCCCTGATGACCCCCCTGGAGGACCCCTTGCTGGCGTTTATGTGGGCAGTGACGTCGAATAAACGGGAGAGCGATGGAGACGCGGATGACACTTCGGACACATTGTGTAGCAAGCGTGGAAGACGGAGGGGAAGGGCTTGAGGAGGAGAGACGATGCGGTGGGAGCGGAGCAGCGCACGGAGGGCGGCGGCCATCGACGGGGCGTCACTTATTCACTGCCTACATAAACGCCAGCAACACCACCAGGTAGTGGTGGTGTGGGTGAGAACAGGTGCTTTGGTGCGCATTGTGTAGTAGAAGTGGTCTCCAGGGTGTCCTCAGGGGGAGTCCTTTCGGCGGTATACACGTGGCGTTTCGTCAGATGCGCCGTGCCGGAACCGCGGTTCGCCGAGTTCATAGCCTAGATCATAGCTATGATCTCGGCTATGAACTCGGCGAACCGCGGTTCCCACACCGCGCTCGGGCGATGTTCAAAGATGATGAAAGGCGGGGACAGTGGTCAACCAGGACGCAATCAGACATTGATCCAACCATTTATAACCATCAGGAACTGTACCCACACTGCTCACGTGGGCATTGCAGCCGTTTTGAACGTGAGTGGTTGCGTCCATTGTGCTCACGCGAGAAAGGGCGGAGATTCGAACACGAGCGGTTGCAACTTCACGGGAGCAAACGTACGATTTGAAGAACACCAGGACTCGTGTATATCACACACACTGGCACCATATAATGGATATGAGGGGACTGGGAAAGGGTCAAATGAGACACTCTCGAAAGGTGAGAAAGCCTCGACGAACCATGGCACCACAACTTCGGAGCGGGACGAGAACTGCTGAACCGAACGCAGCGACGGGGAACGCATCCACAGCTATGAAGTCGAGGCCCGCACCAGGCGAAGAAGTGACCTTGTTGTTGGGAGGGGCAGGAGGGAACAAAGCAGCGATTGGGAAAGCTGTTCTCGTTGAAGTGGACGCTGGTGGAGGGAAGACAACGTTCAGAAGGGAAATGCATGGACATGCTCTGCAGGGAAAACCAGGGGAAGATGTAGTTGGTATATGGCGAGCGAAGATATCTCATGAGCTTGACACTCCCTATCCCTATCCCTTTAAGTGTACCGATGAAGATTCTGTTCCGAAGACATTGAAGGACATGAACAGGCCCGGTTTCTACGCCTGGGACCTGAACTTAATGTCTAAGGTGGGTGACGTCGTAAGCGCTGATGAAGGAGACAAGGGTGCTCCGAGTTCCAAATTCGTCGCCCCTGAGAAGCCATCGAATACTGCTGGGAAACGGGTGCGAGTGGTAGAACCTAAAACTCCATCCAGTGCCCGAAAGCGAATGCAGATGAAAGTGGCTCATGTGAAAACCCCGTCGAATGCTAAAAAACTCCAAGGCGGGAAACAAGCGCCAGTACCAAAGCTGAGAACACCATCGGACGTTCACGGTGGTGGAGAGCAGATGCAAGAATTCAAGATGACCACGACCCCAGAGAGTGCTGTATCGGCATTTCGTAAACAAACTGCTACGATTGTGCAGTCTGGAGCATCGAGGAACAGCACTGCGGAAGCTATTACTCAGGCTGGAAATTGCAGTGGAGTGACAATGGAAGTGATTGACGTGGATGAAGACGAAGACGAAGACGTGGTTCTAGTGAAGGAAAGCCTCGGAAGCAACGTCAATGACTCTTTGATGAAGGTGATGTGATACCTCCTGATGATGTCGATACGAGTTTAGCGAGTTTGGTATTTGACTTAGATCATTACGAGTATGTGTCTGTTCAGGTCGATATTGAGCTCATTCAAGTTCCGGAAATGACTTTGAGAGGGTTGTTCCGGAATCATGTCGAGGCTCTGAAAGAAGAGATTGGACGCAAAAGCTTCTTACAGGCACTTGGGACCATGAGCGTTGCTGTTCTGTCTCAGGATGTGTCCGAGAAGGACATAGTGCAGAACAATCGCTTGAAAGTGAAATGTGTGCTGATTGATGGAGCTCATCGTTATGTAGCACTCAAAGAGCTCTGTGAATCTATGCCCAACATTAGGAATCTGTGTGGAGGTCTTTCTGTTTCGCTGTGGAAGACAAAAGATGGACAGAAGATGACCACGAGGGAAATCTTGAGCCTTGGCAATGTGCTAAACGATGGATTGAAGCAAGCTCGTCTTATGGGTTTTGCTGACAAGGTGCATTCTATTGTGTCATTTATAAGGGTCCTGGTTGAAGAAGAGAAGAAGGACTTGAGCGAGATGACGAGGACCTCTATCGCAGGTGCACTAAGTGTTTGCGGTATCATTGGCCAGTAAAATATCAAGCATTTGGCAAGATTTGCAGAGATGGGGTTGAAGGTGGCGAGAAGTCCTGGATTGCTGGAACATTTGTAGCGGATTTGTGGGGACTACCATGAGATTGGAATTTCTTGTATATCAAGTGATGAATTCTTTACCATGGATGAGCATACAACCCACTTCACGCTCGACGCTCTGGTTGCATACTTTTCCAGGAGGCGAGTGTCGAAACTGACGGGTCGTTTTGAAGACGTACGCAAATACTTCTTTATCTGCTGCAGGAGGCTTCAATCTTTGCCGGAGGAGCTTTCGAAGAAGAAGAAAGTTACATTGGAAGAAGCGTATGCCATGAAGGTGGAAGTGACAAAGTTTGAAATGCGCACCGTTCGTGAGTACCTTGCGACACAGGCAGCACGAATTGAAGTACCTTCGAATAAGAAGCTCTGGGAAGGAAGGATTTCGAGAAGAGTCTGGATTGCTCGTGATAAGCTGGCAAAGAGTTTAGGGGTGGATATGTTGAAATCTGCCACTGGTACTACGCCGACTGAACCATAGTCTGAGACCAAAGCGGTAGACGAGTCTACAACGCAGAGAATGGCCACACGTTCGGCAAGTAGGAAGGCCAAAGCGCCAGTGCGCAAGGGCTCTAAGGACTCTGATGTAGAAAGTGAAGAGAATATGCCATCGAAGACAAGAAGCATGAGGACTTCAAGACGAAGCTGTCTACGAAGGAATGCAATGAGAGACGTGAACCCTAATCAACGGAAGAAGTCAAGGACGGAGGGTATTCAATCTGTTCAGGATGAAGTTATCAGTGATCTGCGCAGTCTTGGTGCGAAGGGGGTGAGAAATTTGTTGAAAAGTCATCAGATATCCATTGGCAGCGACACAGACTCAGATGGAGTACCAATTGTGGTCTCACAGGCAGAGGACACTGACCCGTTCGATGACACAGTACCGCAGGTGTTGGCGCCTGGTCTGAAGAAGGCGGAAGAAGTAGCATATGAAGGTGACGATTCGTGGCTAAAGTTGGTGAAGACCTTACCAAGCAAGTGGCCGACTGGAGTGGACAATGTCATTAAACCTGTGTACCCGTGGATGGATGCGATATATCTCCAGAAGCGACACCGAGGCCACTTGTTGGAGCCCAAGGACTTTGAAAGTGTGCACCATGCAGTCTTTTGGCATGCAGCGTATCATGGCCATAAACTCCTGAACGCGGCAATGGGAGGCATGGAGGTCGACGAGAAGACGTTATGGGGGGATGCACTGAAGAACGACTCTCTTGCGTATGTCTATTTTGTGAAGAAGAACGTCGAGCTTCGAGAGAGAGGTTTCTGTATTCTGGACGGCTTTGCATCGGATGGAGAGTTGGTGAAGCTGACAGAGAGTTTGAGCAAGCTCATTGACGGTGATTTTACTGTGGAATTACTGGACTTCTTCCGAAGGGACTTCGAGAGGGCTCCAGACCTTAGGATACCAGAGAATCGAATCACATGGATACCGATCATCAACGCAGATGGTGGGAGGTACATGACTACGAGAAGAGGCATAGTGGATGACATGGAGGCAGCCGTAGAGAGACATGTGCTTGTGAAGAAGAGAGCTTTACTGGATGCCCGACTGGGACAGATATGTGCTTTAATGGTTTA
>VCMS01000468.1:0-26146 GCA_022539475.1 Gracilaria domingensis | reverse complement strand
AATGGTCATACAGCACGTGATTGGGCAACAACGTCTCACAGTGCAACGTGCACAGCCAATCAGCGCGCGCTTGCCGTTACAGCATCGCTACAACGTCCCGAATCATCTCGCTCCGCCATGCTCACGCACCGTCTTCAAAACCGCTCCACCTTCGGACCGCCGACGTCTTCGTCGCCTTCCCGCATATTGTCCATCTATAAAAGTCGTTTCTCCCTTCTGACCTCGTTGTGTGCTGTTTACCGCACCGTTTACCGTCTCCTCCCCGTACTTCTGCTCCTAATTGCTAACAGTGTTTGCTTCGATATGGGTGTGCTTCCCCCGTGGCTACTTCTTGTTTTCGTGCTTGGCTGTGCTCTTGCACCCCCTGCATCGTGCGCCCCATCGCTCTCAAATGCTCGTACAGCACTCCCTGTCGCCTCTCGCGTCGCTACTTACGATGACATCACCACCACGTTCAACCTGGTATACACGGTGACAGATTCGTGCCCAACGTCCGTAACTTTTGGTGAATTCACTAACGATGAACGTCAGTTCCCGATATTGCCAGTGGAAGATATCGTGGAAGGAGATTCAGAATGCTCTGGTGACGGGCCTCTTAATTTTGTCACAGAACTCACAGTGAACGAACCAGGCTTGTTAGAAGCTCTTCAACTGCAGGCATTTCGAGATGCCATTAGCCAAAATGGAAACGCAGAAGCTTTGATCAACAGTCCAGTCACAGATGATTTGCTGGTCGGTTGGCATAGTGGAACCCGTACTTGTGGATCCATTTCTTACCCGACAGAAACCATCTACTTCATCATTCGAGAAGACAGCGATTATAAGATTACTTTCAGAAGATCGGATTCAAGCAATCGCGTCACCGTTCCACCGGATCTCCGTGCTTTGCTTGTGGTGGCGCCTCAGAACCAAATCTGTTTACTTGTCGACAAGAGTACCAATCCGGACCAGGATGTCACTCTGCTCACCATATTCTCCAATGGTACTGAGACAACGTCACAGCTCACAACTGCTGGAGCGGTCGCACTCACACCTGTCAACCAACCGCCATCTGATGGTGATGACGCCGACGACGGGGAGGACGAGGGGGAATCTGATACCGACGGTGCTGGTGATGATACGGATGGAAGTGATGCCGCATCTGGTGCGGCACCACCATCGGCTGACCCGAGTCCCGACCCGAGTGCAAGCCCAAGCGCGTCAGCTTTGCCGAGTGCCAGTCCCGCGCCAAGCGTAGCATCCGTAGTAGCGCCTGTAGCGCCATCCCCCAGCGACTTTGGCACTCTTGTGGCGTCACCCAGCGGCGTTGCATCCCCGGTGCCGTCGTTCTCTCCGTTCACCAGCGTTGTTCCTGTGGTGAGTGCGGTGCCACCAGGCGCGGTTGGCGGAATTTCCGCCGAAGAAGGTGTGGATGCCACGTCGGAAGAAGATGATGGCTCAGCATGTTTCCCGGCTTCTGCTGTTGCGCGATCGGAACGAGGTGATCTGGAAATGCGTGATATCGAGCTTGGGGATCGGGTGGAGACGGCTGAGGGATTGTCGGCTGTGATTCTGTTCACACATCGGCGGAGAGTTGGAAGATTCGAGTTTGTGAGAATGGTGGTGAGCAGCGGACGAGAGCTCACTGTGTCCGAGGGGCATTATGTGTACAAACAGAGCGGGGATTTGACGGCTGCGTCTGCGGTGGTGGTCGGGGATGTGCTGCGCATGGCTGACGGCTCGGAAGACGGGACGGTGGTGAGAATTGAAAGGGTGTATGAAGAAGGTTTGTATAATCCACAAACGGAAAGCGGAAGCATCGTGGTGAATGGATTCGTGACATCGACTTACACAACAGCAGTTGAGCCGAAGGTGGCGCACATGTCGCTTTTGGCGCCCGTTCGCTGCATGTACAAAGTTTGGCGATGGCCCGTGGAGCAGCTGAGCCTGATGCTGGAAGATGGCAGCAGACTGAGCCGATGGATGCCGCGGGGCGAGTGCGTGATCGGCGCGTTGTAGACGGCGGGATAGAAGGCGATGCGATTCCCTTGATGATGCGTGCAATGTTTTCGATGCTGATTGTTGCGGCTGTCACGTTACAACCTTTTTGATTAACTGCTTTGGGTAAAAGATAAAGACTGTAATACTTTCCACCTCGAGAGTTCCAAGCTGCGGGGGACCTCGCGGCACGTTGGAACAACAAAAAGAGGCGCTGTGACTGGAGCACAACAGTGGCACAGTCACTGCGCAGCGTGGCTGTCGCCCAATGGGCGATTCAAAAGCGCCTTTTCAAATATTCAAAACACGCACGCGCGCCGTTGCGCTGCAAGCCGTGCCATCATGCGACTCGCATCATCTTCATCCACCTGTCACACTTACGTCCCACCCCGCTCCCCCCAGCCCCACCGCCCCCCAGCCCCCAGCCCCCACCGCCCCCCCTCCCCCCTCCCCCCTCTCTGTTCTCGACCAACCCTTCGCCACTCATGCTGCGCAAAATCCTCGCCCCTCTCAAGGAGGCCCCCAACCATCCCACCGCCCCCATCTCGCCTCCCAAGATGCGCCGTCACTACACGCGGGGCAAGGAGAATCAGTCGTCTCCGCCAGCCGTTCATGTTTCCGAGCCTTTCGACTTCCGTCTCATCGCCCACGTCGAATGCGACCCCAACACCGGCCTCTACAAGGGCATTGACGAGTTCATGACGCGCGCAGTCATTCCTCGCGGCAGGCGCAGCCCAGACAAATCTAGTTCCGCACCACCGCCGGCTCTACCTCTGCCTCCCCTCCGAAGCTTCTCCGAACACCGCGCAGACCAATCCAGTCGCGAGTCTTCTCCGACTGCAACCCCCATCCCCTCGCCGCCGAGAGCTTCGCGTCCCACTGTTGACTCCCCACGTCAGTCGCCAGGTCGTCAAAAAGCGCCGCAAGTTTCTGGGAACAAGCCTCCGTTAGGCAATCAGCGACGATCGCCATCCAGCGCGAAAAGTCAGGTTTCGCGTCCGTTCCGAATGCGGCATGAGGTTCACGTCTGTGTCGATCCAGAGAATCCTACAGGTTTTGCCGGGCTGCCGAGAGCGTGGGAAACAATTCTCATGTACTCTGGAATATTGCCAGACGAGGCCGCTGCAAACCCAGAGGCTGTCATTGACGTACTCAACTTTTCAAAGTCTTCTGATCCCACCATTGGTGGGCGACAAGATGTGCGCGATTCACTGTCGAGGGCTCTGCCACCAATCTTCCTCGAAAAAATGCAAACTCCGAGCCTTACTTCGTTCGATGATGCCAGTGACGACCTTTTTAGCCGATCTGACAGCTACCACGTGGAACTTACCGACGCTGAATCGCCGCCACCCCGGACAGTGGCGTCGAACCACGCACCGTCAGGCGATAGAACACCGCCACCGTTCCCGTTCGCAAACGTGGAACGGCGTAGAGGGTCACCGTCGCACTCGCCGTCCCCCCAAAAGGAGGTGGAAACGTGCGTCGTGAATGAGCTGGATTCAGATTACATGGAAAGCTTTATTGGCGCAGAGAGACGGCAAAACCTCCCTGATGCAATCCCCGAAGATCTGGACGCCAACTTCCGACACGACGACCCCAACAAACTGTTCACGCGAATGGAACAGATTGGGGAAGGCTCTTGCGGCAATGTTTTCCGTGCGGTGGATAGCAACGGTCGGTTCGTGGCGCTCAAAAAGGTCAAGCCCGAGAACGAGCGTGATTGGAAGCTGTACAAGTTCGAAGTACAAGTTATGCAGGACCATCAAGACTCTGACAATCTGGTGGAATGTTACGACTCGTTTCGGTGTGGTAACGAGCTGTGGATTGTGATGGAGTATGTGTCAGCCGGCACTTTGGCTGATTTGCTTCTGGGACGACGGCTGCCGGCACCGGCGCATGGTCGCCAAAGCGCTTCGTCATCGTGCGCATCGGCGCAGATGGAGCGAATGGAGGAGAGCGTGATTGCGTACATCTGCCGCGAAGTGCTCAAAGGACTGGACAGTCTGCACTCCATACGGCGCCTGCACCGAGACATCAAGGGGGATAACATTCTGCTGGACATGGACGGCTCGGTCAAAGTGGCCGATTTTGGATTTTGCGCGGAATTGTCGAAGCGCTCCGGGAAGCGCAACACGGTTGTGGGCACGCCGTTCTGGATGGCGCCCGAGGTTATTCGCGGCTGTAACTATGACTGCAAGGCAGACATGTGGTCCACGGGGATCTTGGCGTATGAGTGTGCGGAGGGGAAGCCACCACATATTGACGTGTCACCGATCAGGGCGATGTTTTTGATAGCCACTCAGGGCGTGCCGGAGCTGTCAGACGCGCGGCAATGGTCTCGCGAGCTGCGAGATTTCATCCGCTCGTGTTGCGCAATGAAGGCGGCGGATCGCCCGTCGGCGCAGCAAGCGTTGGCGCATCCGTTCATCGCGCAGGCGTGCGAGGCGGCTGACGCGGCGAGCTTTTTCAGCGAGGCTTTGGAGCAGCGAATGGTGTCGCGAAGAAAGGCGGTATCAAGGGTTCTCAAGAGCAGCGGCTTCCGAGAGGAATAGCGGCGCGCGCGACGAGGAAGCAAGCAGTAGATGACGGATAGAACAGGACGGCTTTACGCGCGGCTTTTGCGCGGCTTTTGCGCAGCGAAAACGTCGGGGGGGGCTGATACGAAGGTGGAGAGCGTTTTTTCGCGCATGGCGCGCGTTGTTGCGGTTCGCTTGGCGTTGTTTGTCGAAACGAAATAGATACACAGTTTGTACGTTTACCTTTTGGCACCACTTTGCACTGCCTGCGACGCGCCGTCGCAGTGGCGGCAGAGAAAGACCTCATGTTCCTAGTCGTTGTGGTGGTGCGTGGCGACCGCCCACCGATTGCGCGGCGACGCGGGCTTGGGCGGCGAGGTGATCAGATAGATAACGACCACAAACGCGGACATGACGCCGGCCATGACAGCAAACAGCAGCAGCGGAACGTTGCCGCCGTCGAGGCGGTACTGCTCAAACTCCACCTGCAGAAAGCGCACGAAGCGGAACAGCAAGTGCACCAGGCGCCAGTACGGGCTGAGCGGGCCGTTGACGGCGGTCACCTTCTGGCCCGCCGCCGCGCCGTTGGACTGCACGAACTTGACCAGCTCGTCGGAGGAGTGGCCGCCCACAAACTCGAACACGGAGCCGGCGTGGATGAGGAAGAAGGACGGGAACGCCATCACGCGGAAGCGCAGCCGCAGCGCGCGGTGCGCGACGCCGTCGACGCGCGCGACGTGGGCGCTGGCGTGCAGCCGCCGCGCCATCTGCTCGTAGAAGGGCGCAAAGCGAACGCACTGCGGGGCGCGCGGCGCGCGGAGGGGCGGCGGCAGGCGTCAGCACGGGCAGCGCGCGGCGGAAACGGAAACGGGCGCGAGCCACTTACATGCGAGCACGAGGGCGAGTAGAACTGCAGCAGCAGCGGCTTGGACGACGTGGCGATGAGGTGGTCGAGCGACAGCAGCTCCAGCTCGAGCACGCGCGCGCCCGCGCGCGTCGCGCCGGCGGCGCCGGCGGCGGCCGCCACGGCGGCCAGCAGCAGCGCGGCGCGCAGCAGCGCGCGGACGGAGGACGCCATCGTCGCGACGAGCCGGCGGCGCGGACGCGCGCCGCGCCGCCGCGCGCGCGCCGCGCCGCCGAAGGCAGCCGCGCGCGCGCGCGCGCGCGCGCATCGCGCCGCGGCGGCGGCAACGGCGCGCGCGCCGCGCGCGCCAATCAGCGCCCCGCGCGCAGATCGCTGGAAGCTGTGGTCCAATGGGCGCGCCGGCGCGCGCGGCGCGCGCGTACAGCGCGGCACGGCGCTCGGCGCGCGTCGTGCACGCGCGCCGTCTCCACGCGCGCGCTGCGCGTCGGCGCGCCACGCAGTGGCGCGCAAGGCGCGCGTCTGCGCGCAGCCGCGTGAGTGCGCGCTCCATCGTGGTGTGCGCGCGCGCCGCTTCAAAAGCCGCGCCGCCGTCGACTGCTCGCCGCCGCTGCCGCTGTCGCGTCCGCCCCCGCGCGCCGCCCCCTTCCCACCGCACACCCCCTCGTTTCGCCTTCTCGCTTCCTCTTCCTTCCTTTCCCGCCCCTCCCCGCCCCTCCCCTCCCCCCACCTTCCTCTCCCACCCCCTCCCCTCCCGATGGACGCCTATCACTGGAGTAAGACGCGCGCGCAGCCCGCCGCCGCCGGCGGCCCCCCACCGCAGCCGCCGCAGCTTCCGCAGTCGCCACGCAACCAATCGGCCCACGCTTCCTCCGCGCCGCCGCCGCCCGCGCCGTTTCTGTCAGCGCCGCTCATGCCCTCCGCCGGCTTCGCCTCCTACCCGCCGCCCCAGCCGTTCCACGCGCTGCAGCACTCGCACGTAAGGGAGCCGCTGGTTCACGCACACACCTTTCACAACGTGCAGAACCCGCTCGGCGTTCCCATCCAACAGCACCCCCTTCCGCAACTACCTCACCTCCATCCCCACTCCCTCTCGCAGCCGCAGAGTCATCCTTCGCTGCACATGGCGCCCCATCAGCAGATGCACCACCCCCACATGCAGCCGCCGCACACCCAGCCGCACCATCAGCAGCAACCGCCGCATCCGCCCGCATCGCATCACTCTGCTCACCAACGCGCGTCTCATCAGCTGCACCCCCACCACCAACCGCAGCAACACCCGCAGCAACCGATGCCCATGCAGTCGAGAAGGGTTTCTGCCTCCACAATCCCCTCGTCGCAAACGCAGCAGATGCATCCCTCTCACTCTTCCGATCCGCAGCCTACGCAACAGCATCTTGCACAGGACTCTGTCAATGCCCAGATCCCGCTTTCTCAATCTCGTTTACCTCATTTACAACAACCTAACCCTGCTCAACAGCTCCCACAACCCCCTATTTCACATTCCATCCACCAGCAGCCGCACCAATATCACCATCAGCACCCGTCTGCTGCCCCGCACCATCGTCATCAGCCTGCTGCTGATGTCAAGCGCCCGGTGTACGACAACTCTTCGTATCGCCTGCCCCAGCCGCGCCAGCCATACTATCATCCCTACCCACCAAACGCCCCCCAAATGCGTCAACCGCCCATTTCGCATCCCTCACAAATGTACCCTTCATTGCCTGTGCAGCATGAATATCCACGCCAGCAAAACGCCGTTCCGGTCGCCCCCGCCACCGCTACTTCTGCTCAAAGCTTGCCTTCGCAACAGCCCTTGCCGCCTTCGATGCACCCGCAACGCCAACCGACGCCGCAGCCCGCGTCCCAACCGATGGCGTCTGCACAACGGCAGAATGCTCAGTCTCAACAAGACCAGCAGCGAGCTCAACAGCAACAAGGGCAGCAGCAGCCGTCTCCGCAGCTTCAACAGCAGGGTCAGCAGGCGCAACAACCGCAACCGCGCAATCAGCAACAAAGACCGCAGCAGCCGTCGCCGTCGCAACAGTCGCAAACTGCGCAACAGCAGCAACCTGCCCAATCTCAGCCTTTGCAGGCAAAGCCTGTGGCATCTTTACCATCGCAGCCTTCGGCAATGAGGCCCATGTCTTCCCCTGTACCCCAATCACAGGCTGAGCAACAGCGGCGGCAACAGCCGCCGTCGCAGCAGGCCGAAGCGAATCAGATGCAGACGTCGCCGAATCTGCAAAAGCATGTCTTGTCGCATCAGGCGCAGCGTCAACAGCACCCGCAGGCGCTTGAGCCATCTACTCAGCAGGAGCAACTTACGCCGCCACCTTCTTCCGCAGTTGCCGTTGCGCAGCAGCAGCAGCTGCCGCCACCGGATGCGCAACGTATGGCGATGGCGGACAGAAGGCCTGTTGCAAGTCAAATGCATGCCCCGCCCCAGCAGCAACCCATGCACATGGTATCGACGGCGCCTCCGTCTTCGCTGCACCTGCAGCACATGCACATGCAACGACAGATGGTTCCCCCTTCGCAAGCTGTCGATGGACGAGCCGATGTGCAAGGGATCATGACTCTTCAGGCGAAGGGCCAGCCGCAGGGAAGTGAAATGGTGCAACCGGGGCCGCAGCCCATTGGCAAAGAAGATTCGCGCAAGATGGCAGGCAGACAACAGCCGATGCTGGTCCCCAAGCAACAGCAGCATATTCCACAAGGCGCTGCCCGCCATCAACCGGATCAAATTCAAAATTCACCTCAAATGGGGCCTCCCTCGGGAGCGGCAGGGGAAGGAGGTCGGCCGTCACAGCCTTTACCTTCAGCAACGACAATGCGTGCGGAGCGCCCCCCTGTGAAACCAGAGGATGGCGCAGAGCAGCAAAGTGTTGGCTCGAGGCAGCTTAAGGTCGAGGATGCTCTTGCATATCTTGAGCAAGTCAAGAGTCAGTTTGCGGATTGTCCCAAGGTTTACAATCACTTCTTGGACATAATGAAGGAGTTCAAAGCGCAGACTATTGACACCGGGGAAGTTATCCGCCGGGTGAGCACGCTGTTCCAGGGCCACAGCAAGCTCATTCTTGGGTTCAACACCTTCTTGCCACCCGGGTACAGGATTGAGTTGCGCGGGGACCCTGCGACCGGTTGCGTGACCGGTTTCTCAACCCCAGGTGGAGTGTTCATACCGTTGAACTCCAACGAAGCGACAATACAGTCGATACGTATGCCGCAACCTGAGCAGGGTCCGATGATTCCCGTCATGGGTCCCCCGCCTCCTCAAGCGCAGATATCCATGTCTTCCGCGCACCATATTCCTCCTCATCACCCTTCCGCGCCGATGCCTCCGCACCAAATGCCACCGATGGCGCCAGAAGGAATGCCGCCACCGCACATGCATCGTGCTCCGGAACGAATGTACGATCGTGGCGAAGCCGTATATGCACCGCACAAACCTGTTGTAGAGCAAGACAGGAAGGTTGCGATGGATGTGGCTGGCGTTCCGCATGCTCCTCAGCCTCCTGGAATGGGTATATCGAACGTGAACCAGCGGCCAAAGCCATCGGGGCAGAACGACAACGCAGCTGCGGCGCTGCGAGGGTTTACGACACCGATGCAGCCGTCGACGGCCATTCAGGGCAAGCCCATTGAGTTTGAGCAGGCTGTGTCGTACGTCAACAAAATCAAGAGTCGCTTCGCTGAAGACGAAGATGTGTACAAGGACTTCTTGAACATACTGCAGACGTACCAGAAGGAGCAGAAGGATATCACAGAAGTCTACAAGCAGGTTTCTATTCTCTTCCGTGATCATGAGGACCTGTTGGCAGAGTTCTCTCGATTTCTTCCAGAGCAGCCGGTCCAGCCGTATCGCCATCTTATGGGTCAGCTCGGCATGCCACCTGACGCTGGTCACGGTAGACACCGGTCTTCGCAGACTGTTGTAAAGCAGCAACCTGTTCTGGAAGGTTCAACCGACCAGCGATCCGCCCCACAAGCTATTTCAAGTACATGGAAGGGGAAGGAAAAATCATCCAAGGTATCCACGGGATCTGGACGAACGAAGCCAAGCAAACATGGACCTTCCATTCCTGGTGCTACTGGGAATATTGTCAAACCTGGGTCAAGGTCCAAGGGATCTGGTAGTGACCGGAAAATGCGACGTGGTCTAAATTCTGGAAAGAAAGGATCGAGTGGCGAAAACAAGGCAAATCCTTCTCAAGTGCCGACAGCTGGCGATGTGCCAACACTCGGACGAAATGCGGCCACACCTGAACTGGAGTTCTTCGAGGAGTTGCGGAGTCTGTTGGGTGCAGAAGGTCAGCGGAATTATTCTGAGTTTATCAAGTGTCTTTCATTGTATTCGCAACAGATAATTTCAGGGGAAGAGCTGATGCGTCTTGCTGATGGTCTTCTTGGAGATCGAAAGCCGCTAACTGATGCCTTTTGTGCTTTCATTGATCAAACTGATCCGAAGTCTACACAGACAGCCGTTCAGATTCTTCGAAGAGCGAAAGCGGCTGCAGATGCGACGGGAAATGCTTCTGAAGAGAGGGATCAAAGCATCCCATTATCGTCTCCAGCGCTAATTCGGGAACGCATTCGTGATCTACCACCTTTAGGCAATTTACCCCCGCCGTCTTCAGTTTCAGGAGGCAGTCGGTCTCCGAAGGTGAATCCTCGGTACAAAGGAAAGACTTTGACCGAGATTGGCAAAGAACATGGTGCGCCGGTTAACGAGTTTGGGTCTTACGTTGCCCTCCCATCTGATATCAATGCAATGCAATGCTCCGGAATGACTGAAGCAGATAAAAGCGTTTTGAATGACACTTATATTTCGAAGGGAGACACCTCTGGACGACATCTTTTGGACGATGAAGTGAAGAACATGCAGTTTCTCATGACCGGGAAGCATACTTCAACCGGAGAGAAGCCTCCATTGCCACCAAGGATGATGTCGTTGTCTCCCGAACGACGTGGTACTCCACAAGCTCTGAAGCGGTCCCACACTCAAACTCCCCTGACTGTAGAAGACCAGAGAGCCGAAATCGATCTTATGGTGGCAAGAACGAGGACCACTGTCGAAAAGCTAGAGAAAGTGCAAAGTGGTGTTCTTCGGGTCCCAGAATTGTCCCTCGTTGATTTGAAGCCAATTGAACTGGTGTACGGGGATGCCGCCACCGATATCTTGGAGGTTCTACGTTCAAACCCTGTGGCAACAGCTACAGTTGTTGGAAAGCGTCTGCGTCAAAGGCTTGTGGACTGGCTTGAGTCGAAGAGACATCTGGAACTGATCTGGAAGTCTAAGCGTTTCGCTCGAAGAGATCCAAAGTCGGATGTGCCCCGCACCTGGAAGAGAACCGAGATGGTTCGAGATCTCGTTGGAAGAATGAAGCGACAATGCAAGGTTGAAGGCCAAGAGGGCACCGAAAACTCAAAGCAGGAACCGGGGAAGAGGACCCTTTCTGTGGATTTGGTGTGTCAAGATAATAACCTCGGAGTAATATGTGACTTACTATGGTACGCATTTGAATGGGAAGCCGATAGCGAAGATGAGGCAGACAAAGGGCTGGAGTTTATTGAGAACATGTATCACATGCTACAGAAGGCATGTACATCATCACGTGTTGTCTACGTCGATGATTATCTCTTCGCTTTTATTCGTCTAGTCGCGGAAACGTCCAAGCGCGTGCAATTCCTACTGAACCGCCGCGATAAAGGACTTCCTCTTGAGAAGTATTTGGATTGCGTTAAGGAAGTTCTTGGGGGAAGTGTAACCACTCTGGAGTATGATGAGTTTTGCGAGAAGATGTTTGACGGAACTGAAGACTGGGAGGAACACCTCTGTGACTTTCCTCTGATCTGCAAACGTCTAACAGAAGCGGCACTGAGTATTCCGTGGCGCACTCCGGCCTCAGAATTGCTCGAACTTGCGAGAACATCGCTTGGCATCAACAATAGCAATGGCAGTGAGGGCAAAGCTCAAGACAAGACAGCGGCTGTGAAAGGAAGGAGAAAGGATGAAGACGATGGAGATCACGTGATGGAGGACGTGGATCCTACAATGAGTGCGTCTACGACATTCTCTACCGATACTAATCGAATTGAGATATCAGAGAGTGAGAAAAGATTGAAAACACTGCAGCAAGCGAGACAGTGGGTGAATAACTCTGGCGGATATTTGTTTGGTCTTAAGGTGTCTAGAGTGACCGATACAGATATGGGTATGGAGCACACAACGACGAAGACCCTGAGAATTACATTTCGACTTGTTACGAAACATGACGCGTGTCAGTTCAGGACATTGAACTTGGCGGACGACTCGAAAGAGAAGAAAGTTGAATCTACTCTTACGAAATATTTGAAGAGGGCGCGGAAACGTAAGCGCTGCATGGATTTCGACAATGTTGACAGGGGTGCGGATGAAGTGGAAGTGTATGTTGTGAACAATCTGGATGTACGTATCAATGAGGATACCGGAGATCTGACGTATGTTAGTGGTACGGAGGATTTCTTGATGAACCGTAACTTTAAGCGGAGAAAGGTTCTATGTAAGGTTAAGAGGCCATTCGCATCTGATAAGACCGAGGCCGTTGCCGTGCCAGTGTCTTAAGTTGAATCTTGGCAATGTACTCTGGCGCGGACAGAAACTATTTGAATTAACAGCTCTAACATGTAAAACAGATTGAATCGTTCTACTCTTATCCTTGCCAACGCCACATCGTCAGAAGTTGAGAAGAACTACCACTCTGCTGGTCACAAGGGTGATAAGGTTAGTCCTCTCCCGTGGTGAGCGCCAAAACTTTAGCGGTCATTTGTGTGCCTATGCATGATTTCTGTAATGGACCTCAACCAAGCCACGTGTACGAGTAATTGACGTTTGCGTTCCGTAAAGAGAAGAAGAAACTCTCATATGCAGTTCTTCTTTTCCTCTCTCAATTTATGGGTATCCTAGCCTAATTACGGCGAAGTATAGAGCGTTTCTCGCAAAAATAACGCTCTCTCACAAATCAAGCCGGTACCGTCTCAGGCCATTTTCTAATGATTTCATCAACAGCTAGACCTTTTCGCTCTCGTAGAGCAGGCAGACAGAGGGGTCGCGATAAGGTTCTCTTCAGACAACGCAGTATATAGTGCTCAACAGTGTTAAGCACACCAGGTCGTCAAGAACAAATCAGCCTCTTATTTGTTGAGTAGCGTCCGCGGTGATCATTAACATCACCCTGAACAACAGTCAGCAATTCAGAAGACATACAAGTAACCTTACGATGTCGTATCGAAATCTCGTGTACTGTAGGAGGTATGAGATTAGTGCGGGGTGTTGCCTGTGGAAGCTACTACATCTCTCGTGCGGCGAACCAGGTGAGGTGGTTTACTCACAGCACACGTTACCGTTGATATCGGAAATATCTGCATTGCAGCTGTTGTCAGCTTCCTTCTGTGCTCCCGAGCTTGACGCCACCGTGCTCGCACACGGGACAAAAGGAGAAATGGTGACACGAGGGTTGACATGGAGAAAGAAGAACATCATGTTAAGCCCAAAGTGTTTCAATCCTGATCACGATGATGGGTATATATGGAACAAGCTGAGGCAAGAAGCTACGACCGTCACGCCTGGCCACCCAGCCACTGGCTGAGTTTTCTTGCTGCGAAAGCTCATCTTCTTAGCACAAGCAGTATGGGTAGCCCCTATCCTTACATCGCCTAGTACGACAAGACTTGTCTATAAGATTAGACATCTTGACGAGAACATGAAAACACGCTCCATATCACTTTGTAGAGTTGCGGTTCTCTTGGGCTGCGGCCCAAAAGAGGCGTTTCTGTGGCTGACAAAGAAGGTGGCATTGCAAGATTTGCTGACGAGAGAGAACGACCGTGTCTCAACGTAGCAACATGTGCAAGGCAGGGCGCTGAGGAAGTCGGAAGACTCGCGCAAGGTAAAAAGTTTTGCAGCGGGTTGTTGTTGGAACATGTCACGCTACATTGCCGATACGCAAGCTTGACATACTCAGCAAGTCATTGAGCTTGATACAGTGTCGGCGGAAGCATTGGTGCAGCGCGCTGCTGTTGTTGCAGCGCGAGCATCATGAGCATGATGGCAGCAATATGAGCGGTTTACTTCAAGCCGCTCTCCGACGATAGCAAGTTGAAATGAACTTGTCACACTGCTGATGATGCAGCTCGACAATTAGCCGGAGTTGTGTGTTTGTATGTGAGAGAGAATACTGAGAGTCTCTCAGTGAGAGACGCTGATGCAGCCAACGCGTGTAGGGCATCCGACAGCGAGATCTGAAGGTACTGTAGCAGTACCGTTACAGGCGAATCTCGTAAATTGTTTTGAATGGAAGTTGACGACGGCCACACAGTAAATTACCCCAGAGACACGCAAACAACGAAGGTGACTGAAACGTGCATCTTCTGTGAGGAACATTGCAGGTAATGTTAAATAAAAAGTATGAAACGGGAAGGGGACGCAGCGTTACGGTCGACTCAAGTAAAAGCTATGAAACGAACGGATAGTGTGAGGAGGGGGGGGGGGGGGCGTCGATAACAGCTTGAGCTCCACACAAAGCTGTGAGAGCGGTTGGCTGTCACCATATGACAGCACACAGCGCGTCAGCAATCACTCTACGTGGCACATGAGAACACTTTACGCAGCCAATCACATGACAGACGGCATGACGGGCGGAGCCGCAGCGTGCCGCATGCAACCGTGTGCTGGCGTGGAACAATACTCAGAATCGGGCGTACCGTTGCTGGGACGGTCTCGATGATGACAGCATGGTACTGGCGCGTTCTCCTCCCAAGTGATTCGCCGTACAGCGCGTCGGTTGGCCGGCGGGTGAGCTTGAGTCAGCCGGGCGTGCATCGTGTGTTATGGGGCGAAGGGCTGCGCGCCATAATAATCGGGCGCGCGGGAGAAGGCCGTGGCTGTCTTTGTTGAATCGCGCCATCAACAGTGTGGGCGACACGCGTGCACGCAATAGAATGACGAACCGTGCAAAAGATACATGACACTGTCTCGCGAAGGCGGGCAGACGCACGGGCCGATCTAGCCGGTGGAGGGGGGGAAGAAAGGCGACGGGGGGGGGGGGGTGGTAGTACCGCGCAGCGCGTGAGCATGGTGCTTGCCGGGAAATCGACCGGCACCCACGGCGTGCGCGACGCTCAGTGCGCGAGGACAAGCGGCGCCGGGACAGACGGAGAAAGCACGGCGGGCGCGGTGGGAAGGCGCGACGAGTGCTCGCGCATCAGGCAAAAAAGTTTTTCCAGCGGCGCGCTTGCCGCCACGCACTGCGTGACCGCGCGTGACCGCGCGCGTGTGTGGCCACCGGCGGCGCGCGGCGCGCGTGCTGACGTGTCTGCGCGACGCACCGCCCGATTCGGGCGCGTCGTGCGTGCGGCGCCGTATAAAAGGCGCGCATGTGCGCGCCGCAGTCGACCGTTGCGGGGCGACCACCTCGGCCAACTTGCACACCAACGCCAGCGCGAACAACTTCCTTCGCTGTGCCCTCCCCCCAGCACCCCCTCCTCCGTCCCCTCAACTCCCCTCCCCCCCCCCCCCAACTATCAAGGTATGCGCCTTTCTAACTGGCGCTGGCTCGGTCCCGTTCCCGCTGCCTTCGTGTTACAGGCCGTGTTTGGCCTGCAGTTTGCAAACGGCGTCTTCGCGTCGTTCCTGGATGACGCCGTGCTCACGCAGGCTCTTGGCCTGGCTGCGCTGTTCGTGTCGCTCGGAATCACTGGCTTTGGCGTGCTGCTGTACTACGCCTCCGACCACTCCAAGTACCATGCCGTGCCCCGAGCGGTAGCCGTGTTCGGCTCGTTCGCCGTCGCCGCTCAGCTGTTCGTGGCGTACGGGCTGGTCAATCACTCGCTGCTCACGGTGTACATTGCCAGCATCCTGCAAGGCACTGGCGCTGGCTGCATCTATGTGGTCAGCATTGTCGTGGTGCAGGACTGGGTTCCCGAGTCGCCTGCGCTGGTGACTGGGCTCAGCCTGCTGTTCGGCGGAGCCGGTTCGCTGTTCGGCATCTACGCGTTCCAGGCGCTGGTGCACGCAATGGGAGGCGCCATCGCCGCCATGGCCGTGGCCAGCCTGGCGGCCGGCCTGGTGTCGGTGACGGCGTCCATGTTCATCGAGAGACCGCCGGAGCGATGGTGTCCCGTGGCGGAGATTTTCGACCCGCAGAGCACGATGACGCTCAAGGATGCGCAACACGAACGACGTGCGCGTGGCGACATGCAAGCGAAGATTGTAGAGCAACAGTCTGTTTGTTATTCTGCCATTGAGTTTGGTGACGATGATTTGTTAGCTCATAAACAAAAACAATCCGAGTCGTTCGGCAGGTTATCATGTTATGATATCGTTGTCGACCCTGCTTTTGCGCTCGTGTTTGTGTGCGTGTTTGTTGCGGCGGGCCCCGGATATGGTTTTGTTCTTTCGTACCCCCTTATGCTACACTCACTGTTCGACATGGCGCTTATCGACGCCAACCAAATGTTATGCTACGCCACGTTTTTCGGAGTGGTGGGGCGGCTGGCATTGGGAGTGGCTATCGATATGATCTCTTCGCACGGCTCATCATCCTCTTCTAACGACGACTCGAGTTCGTCGGCCAACATTGGCGGCTCCAAGCTCAGCAACATTTTCATTTTGCTGCTGCAAACGGTGGGGCTGGCGCTGATGCCGGTGGCCATTCGCACCGAGTGCGCGTGGCTGTTCCACCTGGCGGTGTTCTGCGTGTTTGTGGCGTTCAACGGCGGCGCGGTGGTGGCGGCGTGCCTGGCGCGCGATGTATTTGCGCCCGAGAACTCGACTCTGGCGTTTGCGCTAACAGGGGTGGCTGTGGGCGTGGCGCGCGCGCTGTTCTCCGTCGTACTGGCGGCGTGCGATGGGGTGAGCGGCAAGGGCGCGTACGACTGGTACATCGGGTGGTCGGTGGTGGTGTCGCTGGCTGGCGCGGTAGGCGCCTACTTCATCGAGGCATCAAAGTGCGTGAACGTAGACGGGGGAAACAACCGCGTCATCACGGACTTGGCGGCGGTGTAGTAGGCGCAGCAATTTTTGAACGCGTAGCGTATAGCTGTAGAATAACAGAGCAGTGTTCTAGAACAAACGACGCTCCCTGGTTGCGAGCACGCACGCCGCGGACGAGCACGCGGACGAGCACGGCGCGCGGGCGCGTGCGGCGCGCGCGTGCACAACGGTTACAGCCGATTGGCGGCGATGCGCGCGCGCGCGCGCGCGCGCGCGCGCACGCACGCGGGACAGTCACGCGGGGGGGGGGGGGGGGGGGCGTGACGCGGCGCTTACAGCGCGCGGCGGGGGTGGCGAAAAGCTGTCGAGCCGTCGAGCTGCTTTCACTGCGGCGGCGGCAGCGGCGGCGGCGCGCGCCCCACGCTGTCAGCAGCGCCGCCACGCCGGCCGCCTGCAGCCGCGCGCTGACGTCGACGCTTTCACTGCGGCGGCGGCAGCGGCGGCGGCGCGCGCGCGCGGCGCCACAGGCGGCGCGCGCCCCACGCTGTCAGCAGCGCCGCCACGCCGGCCGCCTGCAGCCGCGCGCTGACGTCGGCCGCGCGCAGCTGCCGCCGCAGCCGCCGCCGCCGCCGCCGCCGCCGCCGCGCGCGCTGCTCGCGCACGGCGCGCGCGACGGCCGCCAGCGCGCGCGGCTGCTCGACGTCCACCCACGGCAGCGAGCACCAGCGGTCGGCGCCGCCGCCGTCGGCCGCCGCGCGCCGCCGCAGCTGCGCCACGCTCAGCGTGCCGTTGGGCCGGTGGCACTGCAGGTAGCGCAGCGCCAGCCCGACGCGGCGCGCGTGCCAGCCCGTCCAGCGCTGCGGCGCGCGCGGCCGCTCGCGCACCTCCTCCTTGCAGCACTTCCAGATCTCCAGCACGTGGCTGCCCGCGCGCATGAACAGCGTGTTGGCCATGGCCGCGCCGTGCGGCGCCACCAGCACGTCCGCCGCGTGGAACAGCCGCGCCTGCGCCGCCAGCGACTTGGGCAGCTCGCTCACGTGCGTCAGCGCCACGCGCGCGTCGCCGCGCAGCCGCTGCGCCAGCCGCTGCGCCGACGCCCACTTGCGCTTGAGCGGGTACGGCCGCCGGTCCCTCCGGTCGTACACAAGCACGTTCACCTTGGCGGCAGCCGCCCGCTGCGGCCGCACCGGCACCTTGTACGCTGCGAACACGTCCCTCTTCATCTGACGCAGCGTGCGGTCCACCTTCTGCGCGTGCAGATACCGCTTCTTCCGCCGGCGCTGCAGCTGCGGCCGCTCGCCCACCTCGTACGACAGGCTTCGAAACTTGGGCGGGAACTGCACCACCGCCGTGTGGCACGCGCCGCGCACCTCGGCGTGCGGCACCACGCGCACGTGCGAAGGCGGGATGCCCGCCTGCTTCGCAACGGCCAGCAGCACGCAGGAGCCCCAGCTCGGCTGCTGCCACCGATCGTACTCCTCATCGCTCGGTTCGTGCGCGCAGCGCGTCACGTTCATTGCGTAGTTGACCTGGATGCGCACAAACGTGCGCCGCGCATCAAACTGCCAGTGCGGGCTCCCGAGGCAGTTGCGAAGGTAGTAGGAAACCGCCCATGCTACCTCGTACAGCGCGTGGTACGGATTGCCATGTAGTCGCGGGATGTCGATCAGCAGCGACTTGGAGCGATTTGCGTGCGCATCGCTGCAGTCCGCATGCGAGTAGTGGCGCCAGACGCGGATGCGAGATTCGTGGTTGCAGCGATCCAGACGCGCGTGCGATGATGAGCATTGAACCAACACGAGCACCAGCAGAGCAGCGGCGGGCGAAAGCGTCACCATTCGATCGTGCGCAGTTGGACACTTTTTAAAGCCTGTATCCGCTAGTTACATGGCATGAGAAGCAGAAAGCGTGCAGCACCGCGCGTGCGAAAAACGGCTGAGAAACGAATCGTCGATGATCACGTCGGCCTGGAACGGTTGTTGGCGCACATGGGCACGAGCTTTTCAACTACTCGACGACCAGCTTCGGGTTGGGCCGGAGTGGTGGCTTGCTATCTGACAGCGCCGCCCTAAAACAGAAAACGTTTTGGGACCGCATGCGTTGCATGCAGAGTGTGATGGAGCGGGTCAAGCTGTTAGCGCTCCGAGCCGTCGCAACGGGCGCCGCTGAAGAAGCGATTGTACCGGGTCGAAAGCAGACGTGCGCGATCGATTAGCGGTGAGTGCAATCTGTGGAGGCGGATGCGTGCACATGATGCGTTGACATGGACAGAAGTGCTTGCCGGTGAGACCTGTTCTTTGAAACGGACGAGCACTTGGGAAGGAGTACAACCCCTGTAGCCTTTGCATGTATGTCGGTTTTTCCACAATGGAAACACTCGCCCGTCCTTTGTCCCAGTCGCGCAGCCAGGCCTCTTTCGTTTCGGACACGGCGCGTAAAGTCCGAAAAATTCCGAATTTCGGGAAAAGAAACATCCGAAACGAAAGCTGTAAGGTTAGCCTGGAGAACGAATAAATTGTTACCTTACAGTCGTGAACTGGCGCCAAAACACACAAACAGGCTTGCTCCCCAATGCCACCACAATGCTACATAACCCGGCAGATTATGATAGCAACTGTTCCGCCGTCCAGATCAAAGCCTCACGCAACTTCCTCTCACCTCAACCCTGTAACCCTTCTACATTCCACTCCTTCCACCAATATGCCCCTTAGAAAGTCCATTGCCAAACAAAAGAGACCGACCCGATTTTGATCACAACACTGCCTCACATTTGGGCTCAACATTGCAGCTCGTAATGCACAAACGTCTCACATCGAGAGCGTTATTTGTAGATTTTGCGAGACCTTCGGCAGGGAAACATCCACTCGCAAATCTTCCTCAGGGCAAAAGCAAATTAACGTGAAGCTCTTCAAGGCCCCCTTTCGAACCGACAACTACCTCTCTCATCTTCGACATCAACACTCCGAGAAGTAGTCTACATATGAAAGTTCTACAATGGATGAAAAGAAAACATTTTTTGAGATCGAAATTTCATTACTCAATACATTGAAGGCCCATTTTGCTGCATGCAGCTAAGAGGTCTTCCATATTGCATCTGACATAACTGATGTTATTATGTCGCTCTTGGTTTATTCTGATGTACGAAATAAGGATAAAAAGATTTAAGGTTGTTTCAAATGGAATGTGGAAACAAGGACCTTCGTTGTTACAATTTCGAAGAAAAAGCACTTCGACTTGGTGATTGAAAATGCTGCAATAGGAATGTCCTTCAGGCAGATTTGCAAATCTTTGAGAATACCAAAGGAAAACATGGGGTTTACTTATGTATCTGGAATAACAGAAGCGAAGATCAGTGAGTATGTTCAAATTGGTGTCGCACTTAGTCTACAGATGTTGAAGGATCTACTGTTTGGGGAGAAGGCGTGGGCGTTCTCTATTGCATTTGACTCGACTACTAACAGAGGGGAGTCTTTGGTAGATGTACGTGTACGGTTCATGCTGAACAACGAGATTCAAAATTTGCATCTACTCGCCATACCGTTTCATGACTCTCATACGGGCGAAGCGCTCTACAAAATGATCTGTTTGGTTATGAATGCTCTTGAAGGTGGCACGTGGCACAAGCGGTTGATTGGTGTTGCCACAGATGGAGCGAGCAACATGACTGGTCGTTACCAAGGAGCTTGTACACGCTTTCAAGATATTTGTGGTGCAGGCTTTTATCGAATCTGGTGTGCAGCGCACCAGTTAGATCTTGTCCTTCAGAGGGTAATCGGTGGACTCCTACGAGATCAGTTCTACAATGATCTCATATCTACGATCTCATTTCTGAGACGGCAGTACACTCTGCGAGATAGGATGCGCACTACTTGCCCGGCTGTTTCGGACACGCGATGGCTCTCACTGGGAAGCGCGACGTCATGGTTAGTGAAACATCGTCGTACTTTTTGCTGTAGTGCAAAACCACCCCTCACGGGTACTGCTGAGCCTGCTTAGGATGGGTGCTCCATCTGGAATGAGGTGCTGTTCTCGTCGAGACTGGCCCCACGACTTGGGTAATATTGGGGATGTTTCTGTTGAACCTTGTCAGGTGAAGTCGGTCTTGGAACCATTGCATTGTCATGGACACGTGTGTGATATAGTACGTATCGGGAGAAAACCCGAAGCGGTCTTGAGGCGACGGAGTTGGCTGTGGCTCGAGAGGGCGACTGTAATGAATCCGTACGGGGAGTAAGGAGGAAGCACCGGGCGGTCAGCGGGGAGAGTGGGCGGTTGGTATCACCAAGCACGTTCAGGAGCGCGCGAAAGGGTACGAACGGCCTAATAAACCCTATAGTACTTAGCTTAACGCCCTGTCGGTAGCGCTACTCGACGAACAAGACGTACGGCAAAGGGTGCTTGGTGTTTACAACGTGAGGTCATGGCGAGGTTGGGGTCTACCTAAATATCGGGTAAACCCGCCTCTGTGCGGCCTCTAGGTAGCAACTTACAGTACTATATTACGCCTGTCACCGTCCGACCGGCACACGTGTCCTACGTACGTTTGGGACCGATATCCGATGCGGGGACAATCACGCGTACAACTATCCGCTCGGGCAGCCCGACACGTACGACACGGCACTCCTCTCAATCCACTCCGTCCGTGCGGTCAGCCAGATCGTGCTATACGACAGATCCCTCTCCTTAGATTGCACTCCGTCCTCGGAGTGCAGCCCAGTGCTGCGCCCAAGTCCGTTCGGCTGAGAAGAAGCCACCGATCGTTTCTTTCACAGAAAGTGCCCGCCACGGGCGGGGCGAAGCCATGTGAGAATTACACGCGTGGCGTGGGGGAGCGGCGGAGCTAGTAGAACTGAAACAGACCGCTGGCGACAAGGGCGCTATGGGTGGCGCGTGGCCCGTGTCCGTTCATGGAACCGCCAATGCGGCGACCGAGAGAAAAGCTCGCGTGAAGGCGGCTGCGCCCGACTATGAGGACACCGACCACCATGGTGGTAGGTACGCGGTCAGAACTGACACTTCCGCGTCCAATTCGCGAAGCGACGGAAGCGCCCGATGGTGTGCAACCGAGCGGTCACGGGGGCGCACGAATCCTCCTTCTTCGCACGCTACGGCGCGTTCGCGGCCGGTGAGACGCGCTCATGTCCGTTTCGGGTCGTACCGTGTGGTACGCGCGGTGCGCGCGCCGCGGCGGACACTGTCCCGCCTTGCGACCTTCCGACGATAGTGGCGACGACAGCGAAGGCCGATAGCGAGGTTGTGCGCGTACTGGCTATGCGACTGCGCTCGCGGCGCGGTGACTACCACGTCGGATGCGTTCCGAGCAGGAATGGGCTTTAGCCGTCACGGAAAGGGGCGGATGTACAGTGATCATGCCCGCTCGGAAATAAATTGAGGTGTATGAGGCCTCAAAGTGTACGTATCGGTACGAGCGATATCGCTTTTCGCGAGGTCCCGAACGCCGTCCGTCTTAGCCCGTGCATCTCCGTGTCGTACCTTGCGGCTATAAGAGCTCCCTTCCACCCGTCATCCGTTGCCCCCGATGGGTTCGCAATCAAGCCAGTCGTCCGCCTCGCCGTCTGCGATGGCGAGTAATCCGAATCAACCGAGTGCGTCCGGTGGCGGCGGTCCGTTTCGGTCTATGCCGCTTCCGGGTCAGCACTTCGACCATCGTAGTCGTCGTACGAGCCAGGCCCCGCGTCGGTCGAAGCAGGTTCCGATCACGGTCAACGAGTACATTCAGGACAATGCGGAGTACTTCGATGCGCGTCGCTTCGCAGCCATTCCGGTCTCGCTCCCATTACGTGAGGTGGCGAGCCGTAACCCAAAGCGTACGCGAATGGAAGCTTGGCAGGCACGTTGGAATCACCTTCCTGGAATCGTCGGTCGTGCGGACGAAAGGACGTTCGGGATAGCCGATATGCCGTACTTAAGGTGCCCCGAGGAGCGCGAGTATCAACGCCGACTTCAGAGCCTGATGCACCGGCTCAATTCCGACGCGAACTTTCCGCCCGAAAACGGTAACCCTCTCGCGTTGGTGATGTTCGAACCGCCGTACGACCAGCTGTACTGGTTAGACCGCGAGCATTGGGGGAGCAACGCCGCGACGGAAGCCCGCATCCGGGGTTCACACCGTTTCTTCTACTCCTGGCACAACGTCGAGTACTTCGACGTCGCGAAGAACGACCGTACGACGGTATACTACGGTATGACCGAGGCGTGGAAGTCTGTGGAGGTCGAACGCAACCTTTCCGTACCGACGCCGTCCGTGGTGGCATACCATTCGCGGAACTGCTATCCCAAGGAGCGTTGAGCCGTGCGGTCTTGCAGATCCTGTACGCCGAGTGGGCAGTTTTCGCTTTCATGGCGTTCCTCCAGGCGGCCAGCGACGGTCTGGAAGTCTTCACCGGTGCGGGCGATCAGCGCCTGTACAACACGGACGATTCGCCGCAGTACGGACGGTTGTTCCCTCTCCCGTACAAATTGGTATGCATCTTGGCTGAAATGGGGTTGCAGAACATCCTGCGGGGACCTCTTACCCCCCTGCGGTCGGTGAGAAGCTCCTTCAGTACTCTTTGGAGACGGACTGGTCGCAGACGCCGGGGTTCCTCTGGTACGATTACTTTGAGGACTCGTTCCCTACTATGCCCGCATCCGGTACGGGCGCGTTGCCGATCGACCGAGTGCTATTGCCAACGGGACAGCTTCCGCCTTGGCCATTCGCGGATAGGCCGAACTACTTCCCGCATGGTACATGGAAGAAGACTTCGAAGCCGCTTCTCCAGTGCCGAGGCGTGAGAGCGGGGTCCAAGCCGGTCTGCCTCAGTTATCCTCTGCGGCCGAGCCGGAGCCTGATCCGGAGATCGTGAGGTACCTGTGCGTACGGAGCGAGAGGTCCAGGTCGGGCTCCCAGGCCGCCAATTGGACGCAATGGGTGTCGAAGTCTCTGGCGAGCGCCTCCAGACGTTGCTCAACGCCTTGCGGGCTGTATGCGTTCCGCGTGGGATTCCGGAGCCGACTGACGTGCCGGGCGCCCTGACGGCTGCGCGTACTTGGGTGCGTCGCGCGGCGAACTCCGAAGCGTGCCTGCGTGAGCAGGCTCAGGCATGTCGGACCTACTCGGTTACCTTCGTGAACACAGCCTGCGCGTTCTCGGTTCGTACGAGCAGGGTATGCTGGCCGGTTTCGGGAGGGTACTGCGCCGGACGGACAGGTTATGGAGACGCAGGCTCCGACGTTGACGAGTTGGTCGGTGAGTCCTATCAAGGGTTGCACGACCAGGCCACGGTGGAGAATCAGGTCAACCAGATCGTTCAGAACCTGAGACGGGCGCGTGCGTCCATGTTTGACGGGGTCACTCTGAACCCTCCAGCACCTCCGGTGAGTCCGGAAGGAGCTGGGGGAGACGGTGGTGAGGCTGTCGCCGGTACGGAAGGTGTCGCTGCGACGGGGACGGTGGCGCTCAAGCGTCCGGTGCGGTGCTGTAGCAGTTGGTGACGACGTGGAGCCCGGGGATACCCAATGCGGAAGTTGCGTCCGGTGTGGAAGCTCCTAGCGCTCCTGCTCCGGTGACGCCAGGTACCGGTGCGGGTGCGTCAGGCGTGGTTGCCAGTGACGTTCCGGCGGCGAGCGCGCCTAGTCAGCCGCAGTCATCCGTGAGGGTCGTGGTAGCCAACGCTCCTTGGCCGGTACTTCAAGTCCGTTCCAGCCGGTCAGTTCCGAGGGGGCTCGGCGTCGGCCTACCGTTCGGGCATTCCGACACCTCGTGGGGGCGTGGTCGTGGTGGTACGCGTGGCCGTGGTCGTGGCGTATCCAAGACGTTGCCGGCAGTGAAGAGTATCCAGAAGAAGGACCGGTGGTGCGTAGACGGTTCCAATGTCGTGCGTGTCCTTGAGTAAACTTGTGTTGTTGTGTGCATTCTTCCTTTGCGTACGTCAGGTTGAATCCGTTGACGTAAAGTGCGATATCGGAAAAGGCGGCGTTTCACTAGATCGAAAAATAAAGGGGGTGAGCCAATGAGCGTACGGTTAGGGCGAATATCCGGCCAACCGTCGCGCGTCAGTGGTCGTATCCGTGTCGGTTGGAGCCCGTCACGTGCTTGGGAGTAGTGGCGTTTTGTCCGGCCGACGGACTTCCGTCTGCTTCTCTCCCCCTCCTTAAGGTGTTGCCGATGTCGTACGACTTCGGCGACGCCATTATCGTGCGACAAAGTGCTGAGGGATGTTGGAAGGGGGTTCGTAGGTGTCGGATTCGGCGGTGTAGTCGTACCAGCGTACGCGGTATTGGACTCCGTCCGGCCTATCGCGGTGCGCTACGACGCGTTCCACGACGCAAGGAACCGTATCGGGTGGCGGTAAATCGTCGCGGTCGACGACGTCGTCCGCGAATGGTCCCTCCGGGTCAGCGACGGGTTCCTCCTGTGTACGTTCGGTGGTAACGGGGCTACTCGTAGGCCGTGCGGACGGGGCGCGTGTGACGCGATCAATGGAGACGGTGTGTTCGATACCGTGTTCATCGATAGTAACGGTGGTGTCCGTTGTGGCTTTGACCTTGAACGGACCGTGGTCTTCGGCAGTAAGTTCCGAAGAGTTCGTTCCTGTTCCGTTAGGTCCTCTTCCGTGCTTTTGTAATTGGGTCGGTCAATGTACACTTCCTCGCCTTCCGCGAACGTAGGGCGAAACCGGACGGTCCTATCGAAGTCGTCCTTGTAGCGCTGCTGTGCGCGTGTCAGCTTTGTCCGCGCGGTCTGAAGCGTCGCCTGTAGGAGTTTGAGTGTGTATCGCTTCAACTGGGCTGCGACGGCTGAGTCGATGTTGCAGGGTCCAAGGACGTACTGGGTTCGTCGATGAGGACGCTGGGGGTGTCCTCGTTAGTGCGACCGCGAACGGGGTGGTTCCGATGACCTATGGACCTGGAGGTTATATCCGTACGTAAGGGGTTGGACATATGCGTGCCACGTCCTTTGTGGTCTGCTACGTATGGCGGAGCGCTCCACCAGCGTCTTGTTGAACCGTTCGGCCTGCCCGTTTGTCTGGGGGTGATACGCAGTGGTCGAAACGGCTTCGTGCCAGTGCGGAGCAGACGGCCTCGAAAAACTTCGACGTGAACTGCGGTCCGTTGTCGGTTAGTAGGCAGTTCGGGATGCCGTACGGGTAAACCCAATGTTCCAAGAACGTTTTGGCTACCACTGGGGCGTGGTTGACCGCAGCGGTATGGCTCGCGAGAGCTTGCTAAACCGATCGGTCATTACCAGGATATACTGGCATCCGTTAAGGGATCTGGTAAAGGTCCCACTATGTCCATGGCAATAAACTCGAGCGGACCAGCTGCTGGGAAGAGCTTCAGCAGCTTCTGGGACCGATAACGGGTTCCTTTGACGGCTGGGCATGACCGACAATCCCGTACGGTCTGGAAGACGTCGTTGGCCATGTGGGCCAATAGAAGTCCCTCCGTAGTGACCAGGGTTGTCCGACCAAGCGGGGGATAGGCGCCAGGTAAAGACGCGTGCCTGCCAGTAAAGAACGCGTGCCTCAGGACTCGGGACCACTTCTGGAGGGCGCCGTCCAAGCGTGAGCGTCGATGAGTACTCCGTTTCGCGTTCGACATCGAACAACGGGTAACCCGTTTGCCTACATCTCTCCGTACGGATTGGCAAAAGGTCCGGCGCCTGAGCCTCGTACGAGTTCCTCGAGCGTCGATGGGTACGATTCGTTTCTTCTGTGGGCAGTTGCCAGCACTTCCGCGTATCCTGGTGATGCCCGTGCGCGGCTTGCCAACTATGCAGACGTTCGTAATATTCTTGTCGTCTACGGTGATGTG
>VCMS01000467.1:0-26220 GCA_022539475.1 Gracilaria domingensis | reverse complement strand
ATTATTATATATGTCTGTTCTACAGTGAATGAGACTTCAATCATTTCGTGCCTTATGGAAAGGTTGATGATAGAGTTGGTTGTTGTGTTTTTAGAAACGGTATACACGCAGAGATTGGATTCAATGAGCAGACGATGCAAGTAGCTGCAGATTGTTTTTTTTTGTGTTAGCAGAGACATGGTTTACATTGATGAATTGCGATATATGTAGTCGCAGACGAGCTCCTGTGCGCGTGCTCTCGTTAAAAGCACGGCAAGCACAATAGCTCGATGCTGTATGGCAGTAAAAGTGAGTGTATATAGTTTTTCTTCGCTTGAATTTTGAAATGAAACTCAACGACGCGTTATAAGAGCGAAGATTTCGAGCCACTGGAGGCTTTTCAAAAGCACAGAGTAAGAACTCGCAAGAGCGTAGGTCACCACTGCGCACGACCAACGTTGGTGCCTTCACTTGCCAAATGCGGCAGAGCGAAGATGTCGGGCAGCACCGACGCGCAACCTTGTTACACATCTTTACTGAAAAGGGCCGAAAGAGAGGACCACAAGCCTACGCCACTGCGGCGCAGCCCCGCACAAGACGCCCGTGCGTCGAAAACAATCTATCAAACAGCGGGCCCATTGCATCGGCCGTCTCGCTCGCGCGCGCTCGCGAGCTGCTCATCGCTGCCAGCCTGAACGCC
This sequence comes from Gracilaria domingensis, assembly GCA_022539475.1. Lineage (NCBI taxonomy): Eukaryota > Rhodophyta > Florideophyceae > Gracilariales > Gracilariaceae > Gracilaria > Gracilaria domingensis. The sequence continues at coordinate 25,541 of VCMS01000467.1, read as the reverse complement.
ATGGGCGCCGCCCTTCATATGCACGCCCCACGCCGCCCGTAGAGCTAACATGTTGCAAGTGCAGAGAGTCACGGTGTACCGCGCCGCGCTGCGCACGTCGCGCGACTGAACCATTGACTACTGCATGTGAGTCATAGGAGGTGCGGGCAGATTCAGCAGCCTTTCCAGCCAACGCTTGCGGAGAATTTGTATGGAGGAGCTTTTAGTATGAGACATCCGGCGACATCCGATCCTATAAGCCGGGCTCTTCTAGCTATCAACAAAATGTCCGCCGGCCCCGAGTATGTTTTGCCTTTTGACTGCGCGCGCTGCCGTCTCATTGCGTGCTGCTGCTAACTCCGCTGCGTTCGATTCTGTGTCACTGTTTTGTTAGCTACCCACAGTTCATGCCCCCACCGCATGAAGCAATTCAGAGTCCACCAAAGACAACGTAGATCAAGACCAAAGTGCTTCATCAACGTTTTTGTCATCTGTACACATATCTGTTGACCACACCATCGCCGCTTCCTCTGCGAACCCCGCGAAGCTCTTGAAAAACAAAACCTACAATCATTGGATGCTGATCTTTTCGAACAGCTTATCCTTGCGCGCAGGAACAGTCTCTCCCATCTACTCCAATGTCACCGTGGAACACCTCATCACTATTCCAGCAGATCCATCTCAATTTCTTCGGTCTCGCATATCCAAACCTTGCAAGGTACTATCCTTCGAACCACTCATCAACAACCGTCTATCCGCCGACCAAACCACTCCATTCACGGCCGCAACATGCCCGCGAACGTGAAGCAAAAATGCCAGTCTTGGCATTCCAAAGTCTCACACTCTTATCAAACTGGCCGACGCGAATAATGTCCATACGACTTAACGCCACGCAGTTGACCGGCTGCTGATGGCCGGTCATGTGCGAAATGGGCTGTATGCCCTCAGAGTAAAATCATCAGAACCACTTACCCTAAGTTCCTTCTTGCCCGTACTTTGCGTCTTCATCTTTTCAAAGCGCTCCAACGCTTCTTCTTGCGACAACTTGACCGGCGTGTATCCGTTCTGCTCGTCCAGAGATGCAAACGCATCGCATATGAGCACGTAGTTGGTAGAAACCGTGATGGAATCACCGAGTGAGCATGTGCATTATAGTAGACACAGGATGGCCCGTATCATACCGGCCATCCTGTGTCTACTGATGATCAGCACTCCAGATCTTTATACTACGATCTTGAGAAGCAGAATAAATAGAACCGTCTCCACTCTACCCAGCAGTCGTGACGGCGGTATTATGTCCCGCGATCATCTTGACCGCGCTCATGCTAGCCGCGTTCCAAACTTCGACGTAGCATCTTTCGAAGCAGACACAACCAAACAACATCGTTCATCCAAATGATACGGCTTCCAACACAAATCTGCCACCCATTTGCGATAGGAAGCCAAGCTCTTACCCGTTCCCTTCTCAACGTCCCAGATCCACACCCGACCTTCCTTCGAAGCAGAAGCCCATCGACTCCCCTCTGGGATAACCCCAACGCCAGCACCCAATCGCGATGATCGATAAAAGAAAGCTTCGGCAACTACGCCTTCGCACTTCACAATCTGACGCTAGTATCGCCAGACCCCGTCGCTATCAAACGACAATCCGGCGAGAAAACACGTCACCAAAACCGCCTCCTTGTGTCCCGGTAAGCTTGAGCTACACCTCAAAACAGACTACATGCGAAACAACAACAGCGGCACAAATTCCAGCTGCGCCACGCTCTCTCTCACATGCGAAGCAGCCTTCAAAGTGGCTTCCAAGCTTCGGTCACTGGCTTGCGCGAAGATCGCAGAAAGAATTCATACGGCAACGGCGTGTCATTGTTCAGAAGGTGGTTGAGGAATCCCGCGAGCTGCTTGGGCGCGGAACCAGGTCTTACGTCAAAGACAGCGCGTAGGGGGTCGACCTCTTGCGGGAAAAAGCTGCACGAGTGGGCTTGAATGCGCGCGCGGCGCGTCGTCGGCGCCATCCGACTGCACCGCGCGCCGCCCAACCCGGCGAAGAGGACGGCGCAGAAGCAGACGCAGTATGGAAGACTCAACGACGACGACGCCGTGCACATGGCAAGTGACGCGTGTATTCGAGCAGGCATTCACAGCCGTAGCGGCCCCAGCCTGTGGCTCACTTGCCGCGGAGGCGTCTCGCGACACCTCCTCCAGCCGACTATTGGTGATGATCGCAACTGCCCATTTACGTGCTGACCTTCGCAGTCCGCCATCATCTGCCGATGCCGCGCCGCTGTCACGCGACGCGTCGCACCCTCAAGGTGTGCGTGCGGCCGCTCGCAATGAAGGCGACGTACTTCCTCCCGCCGCTTCCGTCGCTTCGGACCGGGCGTTCTCACGCCACCATGCACGCTCTCCGTCGCATCGCGCTCATTCCCCCCAGCCCCGCACGCCGTGCCTGCCTGTAGAGCGCCGCGACCGCTCATGCTGCCGGCGCTCACCGACGCGTTGCGCGACGCGCAGCTCACGTGGCGATTTTCGGCGCCGTCAGGCTGTCGCTGGGCGTCTGGCAACGGGTAACAGCGCCTGAGCTGGTTTCCTCGCGCACGACGAAGGAAGATTATCCACATCAGTTGTGGGCCAGATTTCCTTGCATTTTGACCACTGTATAGCGCGATCACCCACGCGCATCTGTGTGCTGCCTGCTTGCCGCTGCTGTTCTCTTCTGTGCTTGTAGTGTCTGGCTTGTCGTCGCACGAGCGACAGCACTACGACCGGTTGCCGTGAGCCTGTTGCGCATGTGCGATCGATTCGTCGCGCACGGCCTATGCTCTCCTCAGACAGAGCCTCGAATCGTGATCCAGCGTGATTCGCAGGCGACACAACAAGGCTACGTCCTTCTTGGAGGCGCCCCGAGCCAGCCTGGCGTCGGCGTCGGCCCCCATCGGCGCCGTTGTGAACGGCAGCGCATTAAGTTCGTTTCTCGCCTTGTTTAGCGGGCTAGCAATGCCCGACAGCTGCACCAAGCAGGTGTTGATCGCCACGCCGCGAACGCGCCAGCGGCGACGGCGTGAGCGGCATGGTCTGCAAAGGCAAGCTGTCCGTGGTGAGAAACACGCTGCGCAGCAGCAGCGGCTTGTCCGACGCGTCCGATGAAGACGCGCTGCATGGCGGCGACGAAGATGGCGACAGCGAGCGGCTGGACGGCGTGCGCACGGGCGACACGGAGTACGGCGAGTCAAGCTGTGCGCGCGAGCGCGCTCGAGCTTGCGCGGGAGGGCGAGACGGTGAGTGCGAGGCGCTTGCAGAGAAGGAGGAGGAGAAGGAGATTGAAAGAATGATGACGGGCGAGGAAGAGAAGCTGAGGGAGGGAGAGGAGGGCGCGTTTATTGACGGCGACGGGGCACGCAGTGCATGTTGCGGAGGATGTGGCCCGCGACGCAAGGCGAAACAGCGGCACGCGCGGGCAGCGTTGGCGCGTTAGCATGGAGCGCCAAGTGGGCGGGTGCGTGTGGGGGCTGGAGGGGCGGCGTCGGAAAGCTGCGGACAGGCGAGAGTGGCGGCGCGCTACGCAGCGCAAGCTCAACAAGTTAGTGCGCAGCATTTCAGTGGGAGAAATTCCACTTGCTTTCAGTCGCGCCTTGCTGCCCTCATTGGTATACAAAGGTATTGCACCAGTACCAACCAACTGTGTACAAAAACGCGTGTGCGGCTATTTACATCATGTCTACAGACGTTGCTCTCCCTTAAACAGTTTGTATTGTTGCTGTGTTATTCACAGACACTACGTTAGCGTTTGACTGCCCCCGCGCGCGGCCATGTACATGCTTTCAGATACATTATGCACGAGCGAGGTTCTTGTAGCGGCGCAGCTGCCACTGACGTACAATGTTCCACCCAGCCCCCATGTTGTACTCCTCCCCCGCGCCAAACTCACTCCCCGCCTCAGTCTTCATCTCCACTTGTTCCTTCAGGTGCACCACTCGCTCGCCTTTCATTTGCTCCTGCCGCACGTCTCCAGCGTCATTCTCATCGCTGCTATCAGCACCCTCAGTCTAGTACGCAGAGCACGCGATTGTTTAAGCCTGCAGCGGCGGCCCTGGAGACGAAAATTGTGATGGCGACGGACTTCACATTGAACAGCGAGAGAGCGGCTGCAGGTTCCTGACACATGTAATCAAAGCGCAACAAGAGGGTATTTCTGAGGGTGGTGCCCTGCGTGCCGCCCATCGCGCCAAGCGCCCAAGATGCAACATCCACAGTCCGGTTGCAACACGTCAGCAACTGTGGAGAGCAGCGGTGTTCGCGACAGATTCAGCGGCGGCCGGCGCGACAGACGCATCAGTTGCTTGCGATATAGCTCCGTGCCGTCTGACATGACGGCGCGACATACGCGCAATAGTTTGGACGCGGGCATCACCGCGGGGACCATAGCGAGTGCAGCGGCGGAGGCGAGATCGGGAACTGAGACCATGAAGACGGCAGCAGCTGGTTCGATGTGGCACAGCGGCGTCATAGCAGGCGGCACGCAGCCCGCCGGCCGTGGTCTTGGCAAGATTAGTCACCAGCACACCGCCTCTGTCGTCGCGTTGACACACCGCGCGCGGCCATGAGTGCGCGTGGTTCGAATGGCCGGCGAACAGCGCGACAGCGATGATGTCTGCCCCGGCGCGCGCGCCCAGCCGCGTCGCGTGGCTCTTTGTGTCTGGTGGTCTTGAGCTCGCGAGCGGCGCGCGGTGCGCGACAAGCCAGTAGTGCGCAAGTTGGCCGCGCTGCGGCGCCGAGAAAAGGAGGGGTGGCAGCCCTCGAAATCCACAAAGCCGCGGATTGCACTTCTAGCACAAGCCTGGATCTTACGGTGTCGATGCGCTGATCCATGCAGCCCGGCGACGGTAGCAGAGCCGAGAGATGGCAGAGAGGCTCGTCATGCAGCGCAGCGGCGAGAAAGAGCGCGGTGACGAAGGCGGCTGGCTACGGCGGTCAAGGAGGGACGATAAAGGCGAAGAATATGCCGACAGTGGCGGTGAAACCATGATCATATGCAAATCGCACGGGTACGGCGGCGGTATGAGCGCAATCGTAAGCGAAGCATGCAGCGACGGCGGCCGTGGTGTATACGACTAAGAGCAGAGAACACGGCAATGGCGGCGGAGGTGGATCCACCAAGGTGCGGTAGCTGCGGCAGCGTGATCAAGATGCGGTACCTACGGCGGCGCGATCAAAGTGCGGTAGCTACGGCAGCGCTATTGGGGAGCGGTAGCAAAACTAAACTCATAAAGAACGCCGCAGAGACCAGCATCGCGAGAGGAGAGCGACGCGAGTTCTACGGCGCAACGACGCACCGCCTGCAGGAATGGCGCCGCGCGCTCCATGGGCGGCGCGGAGGTTTGCTGGCGATGGGTTGTTGCAGGCGGGTGTCATCAGATATGTCGTAATGTCATTCTGTCGTATTGGCAGCGCGCGAGATCAAGTTGTGTTAGGGTCGCTACCCTAACACAACTCGACCGCCCTGCCCGCGGGCACGTTACGTTTTGGCTGGATATGCGTGCGGTGTGTGTTTTGGGAGGTCTGTGGACGCTACCAGAATGAGGCGAAAACGAGCCCGCGGGCGGGGGGGGGTCGGTCGTGTTAGGGTAGGTACCCTAACACGACCGGACCCCCCCGCCCGCGGGCATGAAATCGCACATTTTTGAAAAAATCGGCCAAAACGTGCCCGCGGGCGGGGGGGTCCGTTCGTGTTAGGGTAGCTACCCTAACACGAACGGACCCCCCCGCCCGCGGGCATAAAAAAGCACATTTTTTAAAAAACCGGCCAAAACGTGCCCGCGGACGGGGGGGTGCGGTTGTGTTAGGGTAGCCACCCTAACACAACCGATCCCCCCCACGCCGGCGGGCACGTTCTGGTCACATTTTCGCACCATGCCGAGACCTCCCAAAACCCCTTCCTCAACACTTTTTGCACTCATTACCATGCACCCGCCCGCGAACACGTTGGCACCGCTGTCTACGTAGATTGGCGGGATGGCAAAAAGCTGTACATTAATTAGAGTATATCTTGAGTATTAGGAGCGCTTCAAAACGCATGAATGGAGAGCGCTGCCATTGTTCGCATAAATCTACGTCCACCAAAACCCTTTGCTAGAAGGAACATTTTGAGGCCATTCTGTAGCGTTTTGATACCTCCCAAAACCCAATCGGTTGCATTCCTTGCAACGATTTTGTTGCGAGCTCAGTACAGGTCTTTTAGAGATAAATCAACTAGTTTTTTCATCCAATTGATGCTCAACCAGTAACACAATACGCGACCTTGTTACAATTTGTGTAGTTTCTGACACACTACACTATTTAAACTGATCAAAGTGGCGAAGAGACGTACCACCGAAGCGCGCCAACACCCTCACGCACAAAAGTGGTAATGCGCCGGGATGAGATGCATAAAAAAACAGAGTGACGACAGTATGTAGCTACTTAAATACTCGCCACCACTTTTTCCGGTGAAGATACAAATTCTACCGATGATGAAGATAAGGTATTATATAATAGCATGAGCGCTTCCGCTCTAGCGTTCAATTTATATATCTGAATCTAATTTGTTCGTTGTGACGGTCTGACAAACAGCGATGAAGGCCTCCAACGACCATATAATACCGGATTTATAGGGGTAATAGAGCGAGCTCTCTGCGAAACACCATAAATAACTAAATGGAGTCCTGATAGGCTAACTACTACATTATTTTCAGAGGTTTAGAGAACGGGGTTTGTAGCAGCTCTTATATGCTAAATTCATTCAGTATAAAACTCTATGAAACAGAATGGCGACGAGAGTCGTCGCGGAAAGCAAAACAGATGGTAGGCATGAAAACCGTTCAGCCCTGTGTGCTTGAGCTGGTAGCACATGATTATCGTTCCGATTTTGAAATCGTATCGCTTCACCTTCCGTTAACAAGGCCTGTCACCAACAATACAAGAGAAGACATTAATCGACGTGTTGCGGAGATGCCGTAAAAGGCTGCCAATGGTGTTAGTTTTTCTTCTGTTGAGAGTCGAGATAGAACCTCAGACTCCCAGTTCTAGAGCTATGAATTCCTTTCCACGACTTTGTCGAGGAGCGTTAAAGGCTTCAATCTGCCACCGAAGGGACGAAATAGAGTTTTCATTACATCATGCGCCACGATTGCACCTATAACACGTCCAAGCGACGCCCGAGTACTGAGAGAAAACTGTTTTGATTGAAGCCCTGTCCTGCGATCCCTATCAGATTTCAAAGAATTCTTTTACGAAAGGAAAACCATGTCAAGGTTTTTGTATGCTTTGGCCTCCATCATTCAAAGGAGATCGGCCTTTGTGAAGGTTCCATTCAGTGACCTGCCTTTCTTCGACGTGAACAAATCTATATGTAAAACCTTTGGCAAAAAAGTTGCATTGCATTGGGGATAGATTTGCGTTTGTAAAGTTGCTGATTTGAGTACGTATCGTTCGAAATAAACGTGACGTGGATGATTCTATTGCAGTGAGTAGCGTCTCTGACTAGAGGTTTTCGATTTCTGGAGTATTAATCAGCTTCAATTTGTCTGGATGCAAGTTGCGTAACTGTTCGAAGAGAGCTCTCCTTGTTCCCAACAGACTGCATGGAAACAACCTCTGGATCAATCCTACCGTCAAGGGGGTTTCGATGAACGACGGAATAAGAGATATGTAATCAGAACGCTTGAGAGTACCGCCTGAGATATACTCTCCCTCGCAAGACATATACTTCTTCCTGCCTCGTCTTTCTTTGCATATTCTAGAATAACTGAGTATGTATCTCTAACGCTTTTGGTTTGGTCTTGAGAGGGTCCAGTGAATGAAGTAAGAATACTACTGCATAAAGATGAGGGAGGGGCCTCGAATCTATGACCGGAGCTCCCCGTTTTGGTCCCATGAAGAGTTAACAGAATGTCTTTAGCCTCAAAAGTATCCGCACGAAAACTTGCAGAGGATGGCACACTCGACTTAGTTGGTCTTCGCCGATGAACTGAAAACTTTCTGCGTGAGATTTAGAATTGGCATCAGGACTTGACGAAGAGATTCTTGAAGGATTTGCATCCTGGACTCGCGTAGAGACTTGCTAGAAACGAATGGCATTGCGTCTGCTTCAGATGCGGAAACCTCGATCAGTGTGGTAGGGAAGTATGCCACTACTGTGAGGTCATCACGGATGCACTCACGGCGAAGCTCGTCCGAGAAGTTGAGAAATATGAGGTGAAGAGGATAGGCGGTAACCGATGTTTGCTTTAGAGTTGTTGAAGACTTATCGGTGTATACCTGCAGAAGACCTACGAAAGATTCACTGTAACTTATTTCTTGGGAGTACCACACTATTCTACTATCCAACGAGCCCATGACCATTTCCTTAAGTTTTGAGGTGGCGTCTCTTGCGATAGAGCCGGACATGGGGTGAGATATTTTCGTGGAGTGGGTCTGAGGTATAGGGTGGAAGAATGTGTTTTCGTTGTTAGCCAACTGGAGCTGTTTCACAAGTGTCTGAACGGGATCTCTCGTGTAGAGGGTGGCGCTGAACTTACATCCTTCTGGCGAGACAGTTCTTCGATTGAAACCGTCCTTTGAAGCGTATCGTTCGAAAATGGCGTTCTTCAGTTCTGTACAGCGCTTGGAACTTGTTATGGTCTCGTTGAATCGCTTTTGCGAGAATCGCGGGTCCCGAAGTAGCCCAATTAGCTCGTCTGCCTCACGATGACCAAGGTTGGAAGCTACTGAAGCCAGACAAACCGTGAGATAATCCATATGCAAATCACCGAGGGCCTCCTCAGAAGGCACTGGGCGGGAACTGCTTCCGTGTTCTCGCTCTAATGACGCGGGACCCGGGGAAGGAGAAACACAATGCGTATTGTCCGGAATGGGAGGGGCGCACGGAGTGTGGTCAACGATGTCCTCGGACACCGGAGGCTCGGGAAGGCGAAAAGGGGCAGTGACCGTTTCGGAAGATGCGGCCGCGTACGCGGAAAGCTTGAGACGCTTGCTTCTCCGAATGGGCCGCCTATTGTCGTCTTCCAGCGCTGCTTTCAGACGAAACGGGCAATGGTTGACATGCTGTTGAAGAGATAAGACTCCTCGGCGAGTAACGAAGGGGCACCCACGCTTCTTATGTGTACAGTAGTAGACCATGGGAAGAAGAAATGAACGAGAAACGACGACAAAGACTTCAAGGGAAGGTCGTCCGAAGGGAGAAGGAGGTCGAGCGACAGTCAAGATCGACGTCATGCTGAGAACGGAGAATATATTTTGAGTTTAAATCACGTGCTTTCGTTCAAAAAGGAACGTAGGTACACGTCGACCTCAACACAAGGGTGTACTTCTCGTAATATCTACCACTGGTTATAAACCTGTGGTTTTCCAACGTTGTAAGCTGTACACTTGTCCAATCTCGCACAGAAAAATAAATCTCTTCCTTCCGCCGCCGCCGCCGCGCCTCCGACGTCCGACCTTCCGTCACCGTCGTGATCCGTGCCATCCACATCCTCGCGTTATACTCCGCTCCGTCCTTCTTTTTTCCTCCCTCTACTTTATGGAGGCTCCTTAAAGTAGAGGGCGGAAAAAAGAAGGACGGAGTCATCCGTATCTCACGGATGTATTCCGTGCAGTCTATTCGTACGTTCTTCCATATCTCTCCACGTATCTTTGCTCTAAACTAACCAATCCTCACCACGTTTCTTCGCGCTCTGCGACATGCAAACGGCAGGAAATAAGCTAATCACCCTCAACTTCTTCTATTTGCTCAAGATATAGAACGAGTTGAGGGGTGAAAACGGGAACCTGGTAACCCAAAGCGACGACTGTAAGTACGCGACCAATGGTTCATTTCGTTGCGCCATAGGCTCTAGTTTCGCCTCTTGCGCTACTTTTCAAAAGTAGCGCAAGACGCGAGAAGCTAGAGCCTATAGCGCAACAAACCAAGTTGGTTTCTTGGCGATCTTGGATCTCTGACTGTTCGGGATAGACGATTCTGGTACTTGGTTGGGACATAGGCTGCTTTCTCGTTTATCGCATCTTGCGGTATGTTTGCTGCATGGGCATTCTTGGTGTCCTTGCTTGTGAGTTCTCGCTTCGACACCTTTCGCGCTTTACGATGATGGTGGGCTGGTAATCTAACCGATCCCTTTCTTTCTTCTTCTTCCTTTTGCGAGTTACTAGGTCCTTCGACTTTTCTAGCGCAACGTTTCTGTTCTGTTTCATCAATGGTACGTTCTATCGCATTTCAAATGTACCCAACGGAGCATTGACTAACTTATGGATACTCTCTGCTTGCGTATACAGGTAGACGACCAATTTCATTTCGTCTCTCAAGATCGATGTCTGACTGTTCGGGATAGGCGATTCTGGTGCTTGATTGGGACATAGGCTGCTCTTTCGTTTATGGCATCTCGCGGTATGTTTGCTGCATGGGCATTCTTGGTGTCCTTGCTTGTGAGTTCTCGCTTCGACACCTTTCGCGCTTTACGATGATGGTGGGCTGGTAATCTAACCGATCCCTATCCTTCTTCTTCTTCCTTTTGCGAGTTACTAGGTCCCTGGACTTTTCTAGCGCAACGTTTCTGTTTTGTTTTATCAATGGTACGTTCCATCGCATTTCAAATGTATCCAACGGATCTTTGACTAACTTATGAATACTTTCTGCTTGCGTATAGAGGTAAACGGATTTTGATGCGGACGTAGCTCACGAGTTGCAGGTGCAGGTTCCTCAAGTAGGGAACCATGCATCTAGGCATGGTTCCCTACATGAGGAACGGAGAGGATGAGGCGCTTCGCGCCTCATCCTCTCGAGGTGCGTATTTGTTCTACCGATACCGCACTATGGTGGAGGTGCCCTCTGCGGCATCTTCCGCAGATTGCGCCTACACCCGCTTCATCATGGGGAAATGGTATATGTAATATAGCGAAGTAGTGGTTAGCAAAAACGGTCGATAGAAGAATAGATACGAATAAAACGGTATGATTTCATAATGGACATCATCTGTACTAGCAACAGTATTCCATGCGTTGCAGGGTATCATTCCGCAGAAGGTATCGTGTAATGTGCACCTTAATGGAAACTGAACCTAGACTTCGCGAAATACCGTTCAGGTAGCCCTCGACTAAAGAACTAGCACGAGTGGAAAACCCACCAGTATTTACTGCACAGCGATTCTGGACGACCCAAGCAATTATCTTCAAATTTTGAAATAATTGATCTCGATATTTTTTCAAAAAATTTACTGGACGACCCTTGCCACTTTCTGGACGACCCTCGCCAAAAACTAGCATCTGCAAGAGACAGACGAGCCCGATCTTGAACAGGATTCGACTTGAGTGTCGACTCAGTTGTCAATTTACTTAGAGGCTCAAGGGTGAGATCACCCGAGCATATATACTACTACTACGTCTACGGTGCACACCTCCAGAGGGTTCTACACGTGGACAACCCACTGTCAGGTGGTGGGGTAGTTCCCAGCGGGTGTGGCACAACTATCTGCAGGCCAACCTCCACACGTGGCCAACTATTCCACTTACTATACAGTTCCTACAGATGATTCACCTATCAAAGTTCCGTTAAAACCCTCCAAAAATTGCCCAAAAGTAAAGGGAGTTTTCATAACTTCGCCACGTCACCGGCCATCGGTACCATCTCATTATGAGCGACATGATGCATCCGATAGCGGAAAGCCGTTGCTCCACAGATGGATGGTATCAAAGTGGGCTACTTAATTACGATGAAAGCATGGCGGCAATGGATGCGCTGGCAAGGTTTTATGCGTACTTTTCGAACGCGCGTGAAATGGTTGGCTACGACAATGTGAACAAGAGCGTATGGGGTCAAGCAACATATTGGTTGCCCAATCGTCAGGCAAGCGACTTCTTCGAGAAACTTGCGCAATACTGGGAAGCCCATCGTCAGCGATTTTCAGGGTCGCTCGATGACGTGGCGGCAGTTTCAAACGTCATAGATGCGCGGAATTTTGGCAAGATGCTGGCTCGATATGCGATGGGAAGCGCAGAGATCGTACACGGATACGGAGTGCAAGAAGAGCATAGAGAGCGAACTTTAATACATGGCGACGCGAAGGCAGCCAACATGTTTTTCAGGAGAAAAGGAGTGTCTCGCGAGAATTATGTTAACTTGGAGGAAGTCATGGCTTCAGAAACACACGCGTCATTGTGGGCTGGCGTTTCATGTACGTTTATATGTTACGCCATGCAACGAATACGTTTCCGACACTTTGTCGCAACCGAGCCAAGATGTGGTCGAATTCATACACGGCTACTGTTTCTGTGCAGGGTGCGATCGTGACAGCGAGGCTGAAAGGGAAAGCGTTCACTCAGCAAATGATGATGGAAGTGACAACAAGCGGCAGTCTCGCTGTGAGACGGAATGACGACAGCGTGGAACCGCGCCCGCTCTCTGCTTTACGACAAGTCCATTGTGACATTCACGGCGACGTCGTACAGACTGGTACTAGAGCGCGTCCCGGAAAACAGCCACATCTTGGACGTCGGGATCGGCACCGGCGCCACGCTAATCACCAATGCAAACATTCTTCGTGCCCAGAACATCACCGTTCTCGGCGTCGACTACGACCAAGCCTACTTCAACGGCTGCGAACAAAACATACAGCAAGCGCAGTCAAGCAGTCTTGTGTCCGTCGTCCGAGCAGACATCAGACACTTTGACCCACCTGATCAAAGACTGCGCAGTCACATTTACTTCAGTTGCAGCTTCATGATCATTCCGGATCAAGTCAATGTTCTCAAGAAGATGACCAAGCTTCTGATTGGTCGCCTGGACGGCCGAATCTTCTTCACACAAACCTTTGAACTGCAGAAGAATACTTCGCTGGAATGGATCAAACCAAAGCTTATCTCAATCACCACCTTTGACTTTGACCATGTCACCTACCAGCAAGACTTTGAAGATGCTGTTGCCGCTGCGGACCTTTCCGTCGAATCGGACCAGCTCATCGAAGATGGCCGCGCACGCCCGAACGTTAGAGAGTCCAAATTGATCTGCGCCTGCAATACAATGTACGATAAACCGCAACGAGAGAGTGTCGCATAAAAACCAAGTATGTTTGGTGAGTAGTAGTAGCTGTACGCCGTCCAGAATTGTTGATAAAGTGCTTTAGCGGGCTGGCACGCTCCACGTTCCGGAGCCAAAACTGCTTCATTTTGATATTCGTGTGTATGCAAATATCGCTATTAAGGCTATCGCCGCCAGTACGAAGTATGGTCCCATGCGCGCCAGGATTTTCGGCGCTGGCGAAGAAATGAACTTGTAAAGGCTTTTCCGAAATGCTTTTTTGCCGGTGCCTTCTATTACGTCTCCATGACAGGGCACAATGTTGTCCCATGGAATGGATAAAAGCTCCTCGTACTGCCGTTTAGACTTTGCACAAAACCCCCACATCATCAAAATCAGAATTGATATCTCTATCCCTCCATCTCGTACATGATGCACTTAGTGTTGCCTCGCTCTTCATAAATGCAACGCTATCGCTGTAGTATGCATATGCTTCTACGATAAACGAACCCATCGACCTTGGCCTTCCTGAAGATCACAAGAAATACCGTACTTCTTCAGAGTCGAGATTATTGATCCATGTCACGCATCTGGGATTTCAAGACTCCCATACCTAGTCGTACAAAGCTTATTGGAGCACATTTTGCTCACAGCGGTTCAATTGATCCCTTGTTCATTGACGTTGACCACCTCGCCCACTAACACCAGGCGGACGATTTTACCAGAAGAGGGCACAGGCATTCCGCCTTTCTGTAGAGTGCTGGACTTCTCTTCTGTTACGAAGAAGCGAAACGGATTTGCAGTCGACTCTCAATCGGGGGCATACACCTCATGCCGGCCGTCCTAATCAGAAAACCCTTCTTTCAAGACTAGCGTTCCGCCTTAATTTGAGACAAGGTGTATGCGCTCATATTCAGAAAGTGGGAGACCAGAAAAGCAAGGGCATCAAAATAAGCGGAGCGAACGGGCGGCGTCGCCGAAGAAAGAACGACCGCGCGGGCAGCTTTTGACGCTGAATGGTACACCCATGCGGCGCACGCGGAAAGCAGGAGAAAGTAGAGACCAGGAAGTATCGAACATACCGCTTTGGATCTAATCTCGCCTGAAAAGAAACTGCCGATCTCTTTACGGTCATAGGTGGTGCCAACAAAAAAATTCCAAAAAATCACGGCTTGCAAAAAGGCCTCCGCGCGGACATTTCTTGGAAGTCACTATTTACCCTCGGTCACGTGCCGCCCCCTCACAGTACTAAAACGGCTCAGAACCAATGTTCATAGCGGACGTGCGGGACTCCTTTGAGATTACATCAAACAATGATTTCTGTCGATAAAAAGGTGCATGGGAATGTGGCGATGAAGAATCAATTTGACTTCTTTAGAAAGAGTTATGGCGATGTCAAAAGGTTCGGAAAAGGCAATTTCTTCCCCGGCCATTGGCGATCGAGTAACACGTCTCGACTCGTTCGATTTAAACCTGAATAGGATGACCTTTCTCGTTTTGTCACCAATAAGACATATGTGTCCGAGCTGAAAGGATAAATCCGCATTTTCTGCGAAAGAAGAATTAGCATACCCGATGACTAGGATCGATTCAGGGTCCAAAGAAGAAAACTAGATTGCAACGGAGGTGGTCTGAGCATATCGAACCGCACGATTAAGTTGGGCTATGACCGCGGCAGGATTCTTGCTGAACGCTGAACATTTCTTCTGTGACTTGCGCCATTTGCTTTATCTCAAAAAGACAGTCAGGTCCTGAGTTAGCGAGCCAGGCGAGTTTCATTCGCATGGAACGAAACCACGAAAAGCTAGGGGCGGGATCAAGTTCTCCAAGCGTTCGGAGGTAAGCATGCAGATCCATGCTAATTGTGCCGTCACGGTTGCGTGATAAATTGAAACCAGTGAAAGGACTCGGTAGATACTGCTCCTCTTTCATTTGGAATTTCTTCTTGCTGATATCACATATGGCCTTGACCTCTTCGTCGCCAGATCGTATCTAGTCGTCAACGGAGCAACCTGATAAGCCTTTCAATAAGCGTTCTCTCATTCTGATGTAAAGAGCAAAATCGGAGCGCAATGGTGTCATACAAAAGTCATTTTGGTGATGATCGCCGAGGGTCTTGCATCGCAAGTCGCCAGATTCACACAGGCCATAAAGTGGCATCTCGTTTGGCGGCATCTATTTCTTTTGAGTAACTCCCGTGCGTGCGTGTTTGTTATCTAATATCTCGGTGAGATGGCAGTGCACTTCTTCAGGATTGGAAGAAGAGTAGCGAATCGTTTGGGTTAATGAAGAAGGAGTGTGCAAGCTTTTCAGGCTCATACTATAGCTTAACCTGTGCCAATATGAAAGGCTTGGCAGCCCCAATCCCTACGTCTTGGACGTCGACAGGTTTCTTGGACTCGTCGATGGCGTCCACAGTAAAGAAGCCCATCCATTCGCCGATGCGATTGTCCACGATCTTTTTCTCCATACGAGAACCTTATCTCCGATTTGGCATATTTGATTTGCTACAAGCGGAAATTTTTGTCGCAAAGCTCGGTTCACTCGTAGCTTGGCCACACACCTTTGCATTTCAATGCGAGCAGTTGTTGCGATGTTGGCGCGACTTGATAACGTAGCTTGGGGATCTGATGTCTCAGAACGAGTGTGCACAGGCGGGTATTCCCCAAGTACTAATGCAGAGGTGACTAGGCCTTCTGGTCCAAGAGTATCTTTCATGGACTTGACGGCAGCTGCCAGAGATAGTTCCGGTTTGGTTTGAGGTCTTGCGCCATTATTTTGCGGTGCGTTCGGCGCAGAGTTTGCTCATAACGTTCTCCGATACCTAAGCTTGAGTGAGCTTCAACACCAGTCCTATCAACCTGAATGTTGGACATTCCTGCAATGCCAATGAAGAGATTTCCGAAAGCGCTTCCTTGGTCCACAAGAATTCTTTTTGGTACACCGTTGTAAGTAATGATCTAACAGAGGAGTATTTTCTTCCATGTTGTCTTTGGGGAGAGATCGCGGAGGAAGACGGCAGCACAGAAGTCAGTGGCTTCGTCGAACGATAGGCAAGATTGGCTTCCCGTCAATATACATGATATCGATCAATAGGCGCTCATTAAAGCGCACATTCTCTGTTCCGAGAGACACTCTGAAACGAGTTAGGGCATTCTGGATCCTTTGACATGGATCGCAACGCTTGGTAAGAACTTTCAGAACGGCCAAAGTCTCCGGGGTAGCCTGTTCTAGGCGGGCCTTCTTGATGAGATTGAAGAGTTTTGTGGCAGCGGAGTGAAGGAATTGTCGATAAAGATTGTTTAGTTGCGTTCCCGTGAAGTACACACGCATGGAAAGGAGTATATCTACGAATACATGCCCACTTCTGGCCCGGTGCAATGGAATAGACCAGTTGTCGACTTACTTTTCAGAACCATCTTCGAGGACAATGCGTTCCCTGCGCGTGAGTTGGGTGGCTACGGTGTCCGCGATCAATGATTCGCGATCGAGTACATCCATCTCAAGTAAGGCGGGAACGTCGGCTTGAACTAAATTCATGTTGACCAATATTGGTGGAATGTTAGGGGTTGTAGCAAGAGGCAAAGTGATCTGGCCGATAGAGTCAAACAGTGCATCAGCAAATCTGAACCGTGGGTCACATGAGAGCCTATTGAGTTTGGGGATCGGTAGTCTGTTATTAGCATGGATACGTCTCAGCTCCTGGATGACAATGACTGAACGGAGAGCATCGATGTCTACTCAGAAGCCATTTAGGCGCGATCGTCTGCGGGACAGAGAGAGTTTGGACAAGTGAGTGTGTGTGAGGTTAACCTCAAGAATGTGAACAGCTGGTTTGAGCCTTGACAAGGTACTTCGATGTGACGCTACTCGACGTGCGGGGCGACGGAGCATGGACTGACTGCCGCCCCGCCCTAATGAAAATGATGCGTGCTGCTGGAAGGGTAATTAGTATCGCTTTTGGTGATTGAGGCCGAAAGTTGGTTTGTGAACCATGCTTTTTCAATTGCTTTGATGTCAGCAGGGCTCTCTGAGTCCTTGTCGGCCGTCAGTTCATCAAAGAGTCGGACTTCTTCGGGGTTTCGATCGTTTTCTCCTTCGGCACTCTGGTCGCCTTCGATGTCTTCCGCGTTCTCTCCCTCCATTGCCAAAACGAGATCTGTTACATTGTGTACGGCGAGTTCTCCACTTCGTATGCGCTGACGAAAGTATTTGCGGATTGATCCAGGATTACACCTGTGTCCTGGCTGCCAACGGGCATTGCATTTGTGGCATTCACTTCGGCGGCCACTCTCTTCGAAGGTGCGTGGGAAAGATTGCGAACGATTCGGACGAATAGCTGTCTTGACGTTATTGCGAGGCAGATGCTTGTGCACGAACTTCGGGTTTCTACCGTAATGTTGGTACAGAGTGTCTTCATCAGCGAGATGTGCATCAGTCTTGCGAGCGACTCCTTTGATCTCTTCCTCGAGTTAGAGGTTCTCTCTGAGCGCGGTGATGAAGCCGTTGAATGTTGTCTTGGAGGTCACAATGTTCGAAATGGGAAGCTTCGACCACTCTACGCTAAGTATGGAATTGCGAAGGAATCCAATTCTGCGGTCCTCGGATCTGAATACGGGTGGGCATGGTGGGGAGAGTTATTTGATCGTAGAGACCAACTTGGTGAGTCCCTCCGTCTGTGTTCTGCAAAGTGGAATATAGTCTGTTCGCTTTGGAAACTAAGCTAGTTTTGGGGCTATTTGGGGCGCGCGAGGGGGTAGCAGAGGCTGGCACTCAAAAAATTAAGAAATTTTGGAATATTAAATTCCATTTCGCGCAGTTTAGTGCTTGGGTCCCCTAGTTTTTGTAGAGGTTCTACTTCGCCGCACCACCCCATTCACTCTTTTCCGCGACCCTCTCTCAAAACTGCACTCGTGCTAGTTTGCGTTTCCATTTTCTCCCATGTTGCAATGCCAATCGCAACTCATCCCACCTCAATCATCCCATCACTTCTTCCCAGTCCACACCACCCCCGCTATTTACCCATTTCTCGCCCATCACGCGTTCATTTTGTAGAAGTCAGGTGCACAACTCTCCCCCTTCTCGTATACCCGCCTCGCCCCAAAACGGCTTCAAATCCCTCCCATCCTTCTCTCCTCCTGTCCGCTCAGAATCCCCTTCGCAGTCCGCGCTACCTCCGCCGCACTCCTAAACCCAGTCACCACCGGAGCTCCCACTCCCTCCCGCGGCACCTCCTCCACCACCTTCTTCATCTCCTTACGCCTCTTCTTCAGACGGCTCTTCCCATCCCCAACCCCACCACCCTTTGTCTTCGGTGTCACAGGAGACCCCTTCTGCACCGCCACCCTTCCCACACTTCCCTTCTCCGTCTTTCCCTCCACACCTCCTTTCACCCTCTCCTCTTCCACCAATCTTTGCCTCTTGCACAGCTCCTTCACCTCCTTCTCCAGCACGTCCAACCTCTCGTTCAGAACCCTATTCTCCTCCCGCAACTCTCCAACCTCCCTTCCCGCACACTCCACTATCCCATACACATGATTTCTCATCTCCACTCCCAATACCGACAACGAATTCCGCAGGCTCGAAATCGCCTCAACCGAAACACCACTACCACCCCCACTCAGCACCACACCGCCCATTTCCGTTACAATCTCCACAATTCCATCGTCCAGTTGCTCCTTCATCACCAACCCCAACATCCCCACCCTCGCCTTCATCTCCCCCACAAACCGCATCTCCCTGTCACCCTCTCCGCCCGCACTCTCTATCTGGTCTCCAACCTCTAACTGACTCAGATGCACCGCACCCCTTCTCTCCATTGCGACCCCCTCCACCTCCAATTCTACCCCCTTCTCCACCTCATCACCATCCCCTCTCCTCGCCTCACACTTCTTTCCTTCCTCAGCCACTTCCTTCTTCTGCGACATCCGACCAGCCGCCGTAATCACGTCCTCTTCCCGCTTTGGTGACGGCGTCTGCGGTACCTCCTTCCCCTCCAACAGCACCCACAGCTCCTCATCCTTCACGTATCCGTTCGACATATTCAGAAGAAGAAGTAGTAGTTGGATCGAAGTTTCCGCTGCGATACAGTGCAATCGAGCTAAACTGTGCTGTCCACCCCCACTGTCCAACCACACGGGCTATATCCAGCACCATGATTGTCCCTGTTTCCCTCATCCCATTTCCCGCCAAAACATCCACTGTACACCTCCGCACCTTCCACTATTTAAGCGCCATCTCTCTGTCCCCTCTTCACATAGTCCCCACCCACCTCGCCTCGACCGGCGATATTTTTCTCTTCCACCATAACCCCACTCGATGGTTATAGCAAAACAGGAAGATATTGCCAGTGGAGGCAAGCTAGGGACTAGTGATTGTACTTAGAGTTGCTCACCCTCTGTCTCGACTGGGGGCATGTTCTTCTTCCGTCACATCCTTTGTGGGTTGTGACAAAAAAAGAATATGTCACCACTCGACACCGGATGGGTAACAATGATAGCACGTAGAGTAGTTCATCCTCCCTCTCAGCGTCCACTGGGGATATATTTATGTTCTCTCACATCCTTTCCCGGTTGTTATACAAGAGAAATACATCTCCAATGGAGACGGAGAATATAGTCGTGATAACACGTAAAGGTAACAATGTAATAAACAATAAATTTATGCTACTATCTCTAACCAACCTTTCGAAAACCAGCTATGACATGAGCTGGGTTACTCGAGCCAAAGATGGCAGATCCTGCAACTGAAATGTTTGCACCGGCCTTCACTACTGCTTTCACAGTACTCAGTCCAATACCTCCATCCACCTGTATCCCTATTCTTGGGTACAACTCCCTTGCATGTCGCACCTTATCAAGAACACCCTCCATAAACGCCTGTCCTCCAAACCCTGGCTCCACCGTCATCAACAATAACATGTCTACAACTCCTTCCTTCATAAGTGCTTCTACGACCTTTATTGACGTATTCGGGCGCAATCCAACTCCATCCTTTTAATTATGGCAATCCGAGTGAAGCTATAAAACCCGTTCACGTCATTTATGAAGCCAAAATGGCTCCTTTCATCCTGTATTCAAGCTCCCCGTAAATCGTACTTTACAACTACTTTACAACTCAGGTTCGAAATCAGTTTCATTCATTGCACACTTTCTACTCTTCCACCTACCTTTCATAAAACATCATCACACTTTGTGGCTTGTCGTCTCATACAAGCCCTATCATTCATTCAGTACAATCACATATCATACATTTCGCTCACTTTCACAAAGTGAACCATGTTCCCGTTCTGCGCTTCCCAACCGTTTGTACTTACGTATCACTCTTTACCCCAGCAGTTCTCCGCCCCATCTTCCCTTTTTATCGTCACACAAAAACAATCGAACACTTGCAATGAACTCCCAGTCCGACATGCCTCCGACTCCGCCTCCGAGTCCCAGATACTCTGACGTCCCTCAGGCCTCATCTCCCGCCCGAAGGACTCGGGCCGTTATTGTTGGAAGGGGGCGTATAGGTACCATGCTGGCGAACGAAGAAGATACGGTCATTTCCGCACACGAATTCTGCAGCATGGCTGCTACCTCTCATCTTTCTGATGTACCGATACTAGTTTGTGGAAGAACGAACACCCTGGAGACCGTAATTCAGGCTTGCCCTTATTCGCTCAGAGAGAATCTCGTTTTCTTCCAGAATGGAGACATCATACCATTGCTTTCGAAGCTCGGTGTGGACAAATGTTCAAAAGTTGTCCTATACGTTGGTGTCCCCTCAAGAAACGCAGCTCCGCAGGATGGTGTCACTCCTCAAAGTCCGGATGGTCTCACTGTCGCAACAGGAAAGTGGGCCTCCAACGTTGCAGACAGGTTTAGGTCTATGGGTCTCACTTGCGGGGTTGTCGACGAAGACACATTTCTCGTAAGCTATTATGAGAAGCTCGTGTGGCTATCAGCGTTCAACATCGTCGGGGCCTCAAGAGGTCTCATTCCTATGGACGTAGTCGCTACGGAGTGCAGTACGGTTGTGCTCACAATAATGAAAGAGCTGTTGAAGATAGTTTCGCTTAAGACAGGTACTACTTTCAACCTGGAAGAGACCGTTGGGCGACTTCTTGCATATGGGAAAACTCTCATTGGCTTCCCTACTTCTTTCTCCGACTTTCAGTTTAGGAACGCGTACTTCTACGACTTTTCCCGCCAAGAAAGAAACATTGTAGGCGGTGACCCCGCTCCTTTTCATACAAACTACGTCAACGTTGTTAAGGAAAAGTTATCCCCCTCCCCATTCCCCCAGCTTTGAGGTTAGAACACATGACTTTTCGGTGTTGTAAACCTTTTAGAGATAGTTAAACATAAAAGTTACTTTATCGAAATGACCTGTTCCTATTACATTACTTATATTGTTCGTCCTTCTGTGGTTCAAATATGCCCCTTTAAATCCTACATCCCTTATCACTAATACTTCGCTAAGACTTTGCTAGATAGAAAATGGTCATTCCATATCATTAAAGTGCACGATACTAGTAACGAAACAAGTACAAAAATTGTGATATTTCTGAAGAACTAAGCCTTTGCAATACTTGGGGCACCCGTATAAAGTAAGGTAAACCTTTTATGGGTTTCAACCCATAATGGAGGTTGTTTTACTCTTCTTGATTTCTAAGCTCATGTTAAAGATATTTACAGTTTTCTTTACCCACTTGAACCCGTACATATAATTTATGACTAAATCATCCTTTCTTTACTTCAAATCGATGCAAAAACTTCTCCTCCTAGTAACGTTTTAAAACAGTACTACAATACCCGTATATGGTCGTTCTTAGACTCTTTGTATACTACGAAACACCTTGTGAACATCAATCACATCCTTCTCATTCGTATACCCATACCCATTTGCAAAACGAACCCTTTCGAAAGCTTTCAAAACATGTATAACTCAGAAGTTAGAGCCCAAGAAGTAACTCCTCAGCAGCTGGCTAACGAAATATTCGAAAATGGCTACGCCGTGATTAGTGATGTTGACGGTACTCTGAAAAGAGCTGGGGACAACATTCCTGCCGAAACAGTCAAATGCATGAAGTACATCAACGCACGCGTTGGTTTCGGAATTGCTACTGGGCGAGATATAGAGGATGCCGAGAGTTTCATGGAGCACCTGGGTGGCTACACTTTTGGCATCTCTGGAAACCAAGGCGCACGGGTGAGATTATCCAATGGTACCGAAATTGATCAGGACCTTGACAGGGAAGGTTACGAAAGATGTGCAGCCGAACTTGAGAGACTTGCACTCTCCTTAAATGAATCGCACGGACTTCACGAAGAGCGTCAACAAGCAGTGGTGAGCACTAGAAAAGACAGTGGACTCCCTAACTTCACGTACAATGGACTGTCGAAGTGGAAAACAGAAGTTAACTCCGGTATTTCAAAAGTGTTGACATCCTTTCCGAACCTGGTTGCGTACCCTCAAGATGAAAACTGTGACATAGGGGACATTCGTTTCACGAAAAATAGTGGGGCGCTAGCCTTGGTTGAAAACGACCCCCAGTTCGACACACATTTAATCGTTGCTTTCGGGAATGCTTCCAATGATGGTCCTCTATATGAAATGGCAACCCTCGCAGTTCATGTGAAGGGAGACGACCCTCCACCAGCGGTAACATATCTTGTTGATGGGGTGGAGGACGTGCATGAGACCATCAGAAGGGTGGCAGAACTGTACGGGTACAGAAAATGCAAGTGTCAATGGTTTAGAAATGCTCTTGGAATTTGTTTCCAGTGCTACGATGCCTGTAATACTTAGCTATGATATGAGATCTCAGTAATAAAAGTGTCGTATATATCTCAATACCGTTCTATGATTCATGGTGGTTTTTATCGTGCTGCTTTTCCTCGTAGCCGTACAACAGAGCCACCAACATAATTGTCGAATGTACATCCTCCACGCTTTCGAACAGGTTGTGTACTCCACGCGGGATACAATCTTCTTTGACGTGAACGCCGTACACGCCTACCTCATGCAAAGGCCCGTCGCTCAAAGCACTTCCGAACGTCACGACGTCATCCGTATCAATAAATCTCGGTTCATTATCCACAAGATTTTCTCCTCCGCTTCCTTTTGTGTATCGCTTGTCCACAATTTCGCAACTTTTATCGCCGGGATAGATAACAAACGCATCCATCTTCTGCAACAGGTCCCCAATAGCAGAATCCACTTCTTCTTTCCACTGCCACAGTTTGTTGTACACGAAATTGGGAAGGCCACTATCACTTCTGGTCTCCACGAACCCCTTGTCATCATCATTCACAATACCATGCCTCCTATTCAAATCCCTTGCCAGGAACAGTAGTCCGTCAACAGTGTGGTCAAGGGTGTGATCATTGAATGCACCCTTAATTTCCCTCTCGTCAGAGAAACGCATGAAAGCTCCATGATTCGCCGAGACACCAAACTTATAGTCTCCGAGTCCTTCCATTTTCCCCTCCACGTCGCCCACATCACCCCCTGTGACAAGTCCGAAACCAACACGTTCGTCAATGAACTTCATACACTTCACAACTTCTTCTGGAATTGACTCTCCTTCTCTTCTCAACGTTCCATCAACGGAACTTAATATACCGTAACCATTGGCATATATGAACTTAGACAAGGTATTTGGTGAAATTTCCGCCAAGTCTCTCTGTTCCTCTGCCATTTTTCCTGATACAGTCACCATACTGCCACAAGTACCGCATAGACAGGAACTGCATATACTTCTCTTAAAAGCAACCTTAAGTGCAGTTTCAGAAGTGTTAGGACGCTACATGTTCAATTGCGAATTGAATGGTGCCACCAATGATGTTAACGATACCGAGCATTTGGCATGTTGCAATTAGACGCAACTGGACCAAAGACGTATGACATTTGTTCAATTACCAGCCTGCCGCACCTTTTCTATGTTCATATGTATAGCCTTGTAATAGTATACTACTCTTAATACTCGCAAGACACACATAATTTACTAATCATCTCATTCTCATCCACTTCGAGGCGCTCGCAGCCTCATTATTGGCAAATCGTCATCACTACTACTCTCGAGCACTTCGGTTCTACCGGCGTCCGCTTCCACACCAATCTCCACGACCACTTGGTCTTCGTCCATGTCAACCGCCCCAACCTCCTTATCGGACAACAGTTCATCCTCCGCCTCCTCCTCCTCGTCACCATTGACAAACGTGGGTCGGAAATCCCGCACCCGATGAACAGCATCAGGTAGTGCGTAGCCCTCTGGTACCATGTACATGTGGTATCTAACCAGCAAATCCATAGACTCGGGCCTATCCACCTTGTCCTTCCCACTTGCTCCAGCATGTGTCACATCACCACGGCCCACGAATACAGAGTACGGTGGGATGATTATCTTCTTCGCTGGATACACCTCCGACATCACTCGCAACTGTTGGTTGTTCATCCCCACCAGTTGATGGCTTCCAGCGCTCACCCAGAGAGGAAAGCCCTCTTTCCAGAGGCCATTACAAAGTATCCGGGGTTGCCAGTATTCATTGTTTCCTTCGTAACCAGACCACTGAAGTCGGTGTGCAGCGTCTGGCGCTTGCACTTTCTCGTCGTCCCCAGAAATCGACCACCAGTTTTCGGAGTGTACATCTTCACAGCTTCCCTTTCATTGTCCCATAGTCCCAAAGCCGCAGCAATTGTACCCATTCGAACATCAAGTAAAGCACGCGACCTTACAACCCACCTGAGCTCCTCATTATCCTCCGGCTTCTCCACCGTACCCCAACGTGTCGACATCACTCTCCCCTCAAATGGTCCATCGCTACCGTCCTTCCATCCTTTATCATCGTTGATTATTTGAACAAACGACTTCTGTTCCTCTCCTTTCCGTATATCCGGCATCGCTCCATACTCATTCTCGAAGAAGTCCACCAACTTCCCCGACACATCTCCGAACTCCCGAACTTCTTCCAACTCCTCCCATTTAGGGACACCATTATCCGTCGCAAAGCCATCAAGCACGCAATATCCATTCTGCCTTAGCTCAGCTTGCATTCGGGCGAAGAACATTTGCCCAAATTCGTCATGCTCCTTCGCAGCAACCCACAGCACCTCTCATCATCCATACCTGTCGGTCGAGTACGAGGATACTGCATACCAAATGTCTCCGCCCGTAGGCGATGTTCAGCCCTTGCAGCGTGCCAAAAGACAAGATGGTGTACATCTCTAAGATTCGAGACACTTAGCAGCTCCGACCTATGTCCCTTCGGCAAGTGAATGACTCTGAGCCAGGGGTCCTTGTGCTCAATTACGTTCTTCCCTTGCCATTCCTGCGGTCTCAGCCTGGCATACCCGCACCATGATGGGTTCAGTGAGCCATCATATGGGTCACCTCGAACAAGTCCGTGCTCCTCAGATTCCGGAAGAGCTGTAGGTAACTCGTCATCAAATGACCCCCCCCTGCTCTCTTGCTGGCATCGTCTGGCGCCAGCATCTTTCTCGACGGTGACAACCCGTGAGAACTGTCACAGAA
>VCMS01000466.1:0-26483 GCA_022539475.1 Gracilaria domingensis | reverse complement strand
GGAAAGGAGACCACATGAGCAGCCAACTGCTCATGGCTCTGCTGCACCTTCACGGTCTCCCCTACCGTACGCTTCAGTCCGTCCTAATCAGGACAAAGCTGCTTCCAAGGCGGGAGTGGAGGGTGAAGGAGCGGAGGACGGCAGCGGCGCGAAGACGAAACAAACGCAGCGGCCACGTTGGCGCAAACGAAATTTTCCTCCGCCTAATTTCCATTGGGAAAAGGGATTTTTTTTTTTCCCTGAGGGGGGGGGACTTTCTCATTCAAACTTTTCAAAGTTTGAAAACTTTAGGACACGTGTAACCGGACTACGTCTCTCTCTTTGTGAATATGATAGACCATTGACGAATATACTCGCTCTAGGACCGTATGTGGGCCTGCCGACTTTCAGAACGCTGACATGACGCTTCAGCAATCAGCACCGTTCTTACTCAAAACATGAACTGTTGTTCAGCTTGCACTCTCGACCCATGCTGTTACTGTCAAAATGGTTGCGCGGTTTACAAGTACTCCGCCCCCCTCTTTATCAGTAGCCCTGTTTGAATTTGGAATACCCATAACCACGGCGCTGTATCCTAAAACGAAACTTACCAATATATTCTGCCTCCTTGCTTCCTCCAGTTTGCCACTGCTTGACACACATACGCGCCCGTCAAACAGTGAGGGAACGAGATCCATTTACGCGGCTCGTTGCTTTGCAACCACAAACGCCCAACCTCACAAGCCCAAGTCCTGGCAATCGTTGAGTTTTGATCGCTCATATGGCGCAAACGCCAACTTTCCACTCTGTCTGGGTAATACGAGAGTGAGCTTCCGCGCACTAAGCGCTCCTTTATTCGAACAATCGATCACCTAAGCTGGCTTTCGAACATTTTGTAGCGGGCTTCGATGTCGACTTGCACAGACCATTTCCTTGAGTACTAAAAGTTGGCTGCCCTGAATCTGACAATTTTCACCTTTGCGGAACTCAAATCTTTCTCTTCGTTTGGATTTTGGTCCATCAGGCAGATGTCAGAGAACATTTCTCCGCACATACGGCGACAAACCGCCAGCAGTCTGGACGGCTGCAAGCGGTCAACAGCGAACGAAACTCAAAACAAGGTGGGTAGAAGAACTGTTCGAAAGCACTTGCGCGATTATGTGATCGATGAGATACTCATCCGAGGTATTTTATGACAATGTAAGTCGTGTTCCTTGCAGAGTAGAAGTCAAGACAACGAATGCGTCACGACTTGCGCAGCATGCAGTGTAGAGCAAAACCCCTTGTGGGGAATCACCGAGTGCTTTCCTAGTTTGTTGATCCGTTAACCGGCTTCGACACCTCAGGTTACTGAGAGGCTTACTGGTAGTGCCCTATTTTGGGTTGCCTAGGAAGGTATATTTCTGCCCACACGTGGCCAAGTTGGCCGATAGCGCGGTGCCGCCGTGGAAAGCCTGCCACGGTTACACCTGTAATGTATTGGCCGGCAGCGCCGGACAGTTACGATATTTTAATTATATTTTCCAGTGCGTATTATAAGTGGGCGGCACTTGCGACACGTACGGAAGTAAAACCTCAACGAGCCAGTTGGCTCTGAATCATCTTGCCGCTTGCGCACGTCACGCCCATCTGGGGAATACCGCCGCCAATTCCGGCTGCATCAACCAACCTCCGTCCCTGAGGAGTACTAATCCGTCGTCACGCACGTTCTTCTATTTTATTTCTGTCATTTTCCGTCTTACGAGCTTTCGCTACTCGTGCCCTACATTGTAGGTGTATTTATTTCGTCCGGAGTTATCTTCCCGCTTATCGCGAGTCAGTGCTCCGCAGTGGGCTCGTTGTTGACTTTTGTCGTCCCTAATCCGCTGCGGGATACCCCACTGCTGTGCTCGCCGAACCATCGGATACCACGCCGATTCTACCCCTTCTACCTCCGACTGCACCGCCCAGATCGGCGGCCACCCGATTACACCCGGCCTCTGTTGGCCTATCGGAGGTTCTGCGCTCGACTGCGCTTCACAGGGAGCAGCCTGAACACCCTGATGGTGCTCGTCGCGACGCGGGTGTGTTCCCGTCGAGGGTGTTGCACCACAAATGTCTCCGACCTAGAATCGGCTTAATGGCCACGTCGTGGAGTTGCGCGTCTTGTAATTGGCCACAGACTACTGGGGCAATATACGTTCTTACGGTTCTTCATTGTCCGTTTCGAGTCTGTTTTGGTTGCCCCATTGGCCGACTGTGTCGGTAACGATGCTCGTCCGTCGCAGGAGTGGCGCGCACGTGCCGCTGCTTGCCCGTTCGTCCGGCTGTGCCGGCAAAGTTTCCTCCGTTGCGAAGGACGACACTGAGGTCCCAGGCAACTGCGACCCGAAACCGCTTCCCGGGCCTCCGTTTGATTAACAGCACCCCACCCACTCGTGGCCAACATGAACCGCACCGCGGCGGGATGCCGCCGCGCGTGTTGACGTTCTAATGTCGTCGCGTCCGACGCGATACACCCTCCTGAATTAAGCTCAGTTCGCATCCTGCAGAACTCCAAGCTGGCTCATACGGGACATACGAAACTCCGCAACGGCGCGATGAAGCGGTGTCGGGATGTTTCGAGCGAACGTCCCTGTATTTACGGTCTTGATGTCAACAGATTATGAGAACACGACAGGTGTCGGCTGGTCTGCATCGGCAGTGCCGCACGCCTGACCGCCTGGCATACCCGTCTGGACGACGGTCGGCAAATCATCGTCATCTGATGCTTGTCTGCGCCGGGAGCCCCGGGTTTCTGGGCTCTCAGCACTTCGCGCTTCCGGATCGTCCGGCAAAGAGAAAGGTCAAGTGAGTCTTGACTCTCTTTTCATCCTCTCTGATGAGGGGCCCCAAAAAAGGATCGATCTACCGACTCTTCGGACAGCGCGGATAGAGCCTCTCGCTACGTGCATCCCGTTCGCGGGCTACTGCGCACTTCTGGGCGTTGCACGAGGCCGTACGAAAGGACGGTCAGGAACAACCTCTACGATTGAAGTAGTGAAGCGCAACACCTTACTGTATCGTAAGCTACTAATACTTACCGTATAATTATCGGACTTGGATTGACACGACGCTCCACAGAGAACCCCACGTGGACTGGCAAACGTGCGAAACTCACTTCCCGACAAAATGGAGCTCACGTCTAAAGCCCCACAAGCTTCTCATGGCGAAGATCCCAATTCTTGTTCATTGGATTTCTTGCGCTCTCGTTAAGCCGGAAGTCGATGTATTTCGGATGAGTGGACACAGCCTTCACTGCGCTGCGTACTTTTTGACGGGTCGTGCCAAGAATCACTTCTAATCGTTCGTGGTTTTCGGTTCTCGCGCGCTCCGAAGGAGGATTACGTGCTGGCCGGAAAGCGCTACAATATCTCCTTCGCGTCTTCCGCGACAGCCAATGCGATACAATGCCATACTCGCGACTACCGAGACACGATAAGCATAGGCCGAAAGAGTTCGGAAACCGTTCTATTCGACCGCCGCCTCATTAAGGCCCACACGATTGTGCAACACGGTTCTCGCCAGCCCGACGGCGGTGTACGATGTTGTTGTTGGACTCGGACCACTCAATTCGACGTATGGTATAGCCGCACATTATTCGAGGAAGAACACAAACTGCCGACGATTTACCTACTCTGAGGAAACCTCGTTCAATTATTTGCCAAGCGGAGGGAGATGCAGCTCGAGCCACCACTGCGTTATTCAAAGGCGCGCATCGCTCTCCACTCCTTCTGTACGAAGGCGAGTATCCTCACTTAGCCCTCCAGTCAGCGAGTCTGTCAAGGCTGGGTTTTATAACCCTGCACCTGTTTACAGGACGATCGTCAATGCCGAGTCGAAATTGCCTCGACGACGGACAGTCTACAGTGTTACGAGAAGACGCCCCGCTCTGTACACGGCCGACCGATCACACGATTCCGCAGTTCCCGTGCCGCCCACTCTGGCGGATATCGACAACGCCTGGATGAGACCCGATCCTCACTCGATACAGGAGCGCCGGCCAACCCAACGCTGGATTCCTCTTCTCACCTTATTTGTCTAACTGTTCACAGGCCAGGGCACATCCCACCTCACGAATTGCTTTAATGCCAATACGGGATATGGCAGAAGTAGTGCCTCAGTATGAGTTCGTTGACCGCCGCCGAGCCGGGAACGTGTCTCCCGACATAGTCGTACCTTCGTGCCGAAGGCGGAGCTTCAGCCTGAGAACCAGAAACCCGATGCCACATCGAATGGTGAACGCTGTAGCCGCCCTGCGGGAATCGCAACCTCCGCAGTATTGGTCGGCAGACGCTCAGAAACAACTGAGCAAGGAGCCTCAGCAATGAAGAGGCGCCCCAGCGAACGGGTTTACGAAGGCGCTGAGGCTGAAAGAAGCCTCGGCTCCCACGGTCACAATCCTTTCGAGGAAAACTGGCCACCTACAGACGTGGACCTCTGAGCAGCCTTGGGTCACTTGCGTCGCCGTGAGATACCGGTCATAAGCAACAGCCGTTCCCGGATAGATCCTGTCATGGCGACAACGTAACACTACAACGTTTACGCACTGTGTTTCCGAACCCACGTACTGGTGCGCAGTTGTCACGTGACTCGATTACAGGTGGCTGGGCAAAATTTCTTTCCCTAATCCTGTTGATTCAATGATTCCGCCGCCACTTGGCCGTCTCCGTTCTACGCGCGCCGCAGATCATACTAGCGGGATCGCGAACCAAATCGGCCACTTCTTTCGATCTGTGGGAGTATATAGCACACAGGTCTTGCTCACACCGCTTCGCAACCACCCCCGCCGACTATCCGTCGTTAGCTTGGCCGCTATCGTCGGCAAGCTGCGAACTTCTTGGTGCAAGCGCAAAACCTCGCGCGCCGGCTGAATCCTCGGCTGCGACTCTGTAGACCGCTCGTCGATGCAATATCGGACGGCGGCAAGCGAATAACCAATCGAAATGGAAGAATCGCGACTACCTGTAACCGATCGTTCCGCGTCCTTTGCGACGGGCTCTGAGAAGCAATCCCTTTGCCTGCGGCACAGAAGCCTACGCCGATGAACGAGTCTACAAAGCTCCGAGTTAGCTCGCCCATTCCGCATCGCGCCCCTGATCACAGGTCGGGCTTACTGGACCTCCCCACAATGTGGCTACAAACACGTACAACCGTTGCGCTTACAGGAGAAGCATCAGCTTGCCCTGCTAATGGATTGTTTCGTCGACCGAGAGCCCTCTTTCAGGGCTGGTTGCGAACTATCAGCCGACACGCCGCATTAAGTAACTCACACAGAATCAACCACTTCGCTCACCACTCACTACATCACAGCCCATCTCCCACGACTCAGCCACAAGTCCACGTTATTTCGACCTGACAACCGGGCATCTTTAATTAAACTTATTCGACACCACATTTTTCTCAACGGTTGTTTAGGAGCCAATTATTGGTTCGTTGCTATCCGCACCCTCGCTATGTGCCTACTCAGGTTTCTATTGCCGAGTCTCGGAATCCTCGAAGTGAGGAGGGGAGGCGGAACGGAACAATTCCGAAACGGACTGGACCGAACAGTTCGTCGCGAAGATGCTACGCCGACTTCGTTCGAGATGCAAATAACCGCAGCCTGTCGAAGAGCAATGCCGACCTCGTCGCGACAGTAATGATACGGACCTGAAGTGCTGCTTGACACGAAGGATAAGGCGTACAGGAACTGGAGTCTCGCGATCGTGAACATGTCCAGAGACTCACCCGATAAATGCGCACATGCTTGAGGAGTTCACGCCATGTGGATGGCACTGGGTAAGATTGGGTATTACCGAACATCGATTGATGGCTACCGATACTCGGCCCATTCACGACACCCTTACAGCAGGACCGACAGACTCGGCACGGAGGAGAAGGCTCAAGTTGAAGATGCTCCGCGCTGAGTTATCGAGCCGGGCTCATCACTTGGGCACGCCGTGCGTGCTCGCGCCCAAAGCTGATGGGTCTGGCGATTTGTCTCGATCCACCGCAGCTAAACGCGGCTACGGCAGATGTGTATCCTATCCCACGAATGGATGAATGCATCGATTCATGGCGACGCGAAAGTTTCACAAACCCTAGACGCGAAATTGGGCTATTGGCAATTCCCGTGAGGGCTGAGATCGTGACCAAGACAGCCTTCGTTGTCATAAGGATTGTACGATTCAATCGGATGCAACCTTGGGTTAACGAACGCGCCAGCCACTTTTCAACGAGCTGTGGTATTTGCTACCCGCTTTAAGGGAAGACTTGCCTGGTTACTGAGGATGACATCATTGTCTACTCCAGCAAACCTGGATGAGCACTTGACCACTAGGATGTTGATGCATCCGTACGCAGATCAGGCATTACGCTCACAGCTCAAGAAGTGTGAGTTCTTTACGAAACCGTCGGTATCATCGGACATGATCGTCCGGGACGGCTTTCGATTGACGAAGTGACGCGTGAAATCCCTCAAGAGGCTAAGCATCAGGACGAGACGACTCCGATCTTTCTCGGCTTGTGCAATGTGTAATCGCCGCTTCATTCCGAACTCTGCGCATATCGCTGCACACTCTGAACGAGCTTCTTCCGCAAAGCCAGCAGTCCGATCTGGAAAATCGCCACCGCAAGTCGCGGCTTTCCTCGTCGCTCGTGACGCGGACATCGCCACCTGTTTTATCCCTCCAGGGCTGGTTTGCCCATATGCAGCTAGATACGGATGCAGCCGACTAACCAAGTCGGCTGTGCCCTATTCCAGACCACCAATGTGGCGGCGAATGGCCAATTGGTATTGGTCAAGGAGCCTCAAGTCGTCACGAGAGGAATTACTCGTATCCGAGAAGGGAGTGCTTGGCAGTTGTCTGGGCGTTACAAAACACTGCGGCCCTATCTTATGGGGGACCCGCTTCATGTCCATACCGATCATTCGCATTACGCTGCTACTCTCTATTAGCAGAGCCATCTGGCGCTGATGCGGTGGAGA
The DNA here is from genome assembly GCA_022539475.1 of Gracilaria domingensis. Classification (NCBI taxonomy): domain Eukaryota; phylum Rhodophyta; class Florideophyceae; order Gracilariales; family Gracilariaceae; genus Gracilaria; species Gracilaria domingensis. The sequence continues at coordinate 19,516 of VCMS01000466.1, read as the reverse complement.
ACTTCCTTGTCGGAACTTCGACTTCGAAAATCGTTACAAGAAAGGATCCGAACACTCAGCGATGCACTTGTCCGCTTTGGAAACAGCGCTGAGCATGCGCCAGTCGCATATTGGAGATACCGTGCTTTCCTTCGAGAAGACTGGCTCGAGCGATGCCGATGAACAGAATCGAAGAATTGGGACCGGATTCTACGATGCTGTTTAGCCGTCTGACACGCAACCCGAACCGGCTCTTGTACCGATCACAGCCGGAGGAAACTCACCGGAGCAGCACACCGACGTTTTGTAGCAGATTCGTAGTTCGCTCTAACAACGTGGGCACAGTTGCCTTTCGATCGAGAACGACCAGGATTCTCTAATCCGCAACCTCGAAACAGGCCACAGATTGTGGTTCCGCACTCACTTCAGTTCCGGTACTCATTTGTCTGCACTACGCGAATTGTCAGCCCACCCTGGTGGCAGGAAGTTGTACCTACACCTTTACGGAAGGACTTTTTACTGCCGCCACCAATGGCTGTTCCGACGCGTAATGCCACTGTTCTGGCTAGTTCTGTGACTGCGCGAAAAGCCGCATCAAGCTGCGGAAGTAAACCTCCAGAAGTTGGTACTATTCCCTGCCAGGGCTCCACTGAATTCGTGCAATTGACTGGCTCGACGGCAGTTTTATCCGCACCCGGGAAACCGGTTTTCTACTTTGTGATCACGACTCGTTTTTCACACACTGGTCACGGACTGTCCCTTTGACGAGGCTACCGCCAGTTGCGGTCGCCCAAGCTTCGTTACACACTGGTTTTTTGTCTACGGACCGCCGATTCGGACCCTAGTATTCATCGCAATGGACCCGCAGTCTTACGGAACTTAAGTTACTTCAGGACGATTGCCGCATTTGCGGATCAAAAACCTGGTTCACGACAAATCACCACCCCCACATATAATGGGCAGGTTGAATCGTCTTTAACGCACACTCATGCTCAATGCATTACGGACATTCCGCTCCGGCCACATCCGTCGGAGTGTCAATACACCATGCCGTGACATATGCTACAATTACGCACGTTCCATCACCACTACTCAGATCTCGCCGTTCGACGCTTGTGGCTATTCACGCCTCCACGCCTTCGGTGGCTATCGCACAGCCAACTTTTCGATAAGCTCCCTCGCCTCTCTACCACAGGACGCTGAAGGACCTGCGTTAAGAACATGCATTCCACATTAGGCAAAACATCGAGTTAGCACAAGCCCGCGTAAAGCGGATTTCGAACGCACGAATGCGCAGAACTGCCCCTCAGATCAGGGAAGGTAAACTACCACCTTTCCTACGGAAGGAATATATAACCCGTAAAAGAGGAAGAGGCATTAAAGCTCTCTCTATACCGGACGCCCCGACAGGGTTTTTCTATCACCGATACAACGGGTGTCCTCGCATATGTAGGGTGAACACGAGCCGTTTTTCGCGCCGATCGCGTACAACCCTGCCGCCACAGCCTGTCGTCAGGAAAAGGGCTACCGGAAAACGCCGCGACAGCGCTACGCCTACTGTGGCCAAGCCGCGACAGGCGGCGAGCAGCCGCGCTTCGTTGTCTCCTGCCGCATCTAGACCGCGGACTTTTGTCTGATTTGCCGCGACAACAGCCGGAAAGCCTAACCCGGCGCAGACTCTCGAACGCCCAGATGTCCACACGCGGATACGGCCCTCAGGGATAGCGCACCACACCCCCCGACGCTCCACTGAGAAGGGAGAGCGAAGTACAGTCGCCTACGATTTCGTTGTCGCCGTCGTCGACGGAATAGCCTTTGCAGGCCCTCCGGCCCGCACGAGAAGTCCTGGTGACAGCACGCGACGCGCCGACGTACCACCGCAGATTCGGAAAGAGGCGAAAACGCGCAGTTATCGCGGAACCTAAAGAGGAACGCACCACTATCGTGGAGCACGAATCCGGAAACCGAAAGAAACACAGGACATGTAGCGGCTGCAAAGTTCGGCCGCTTTCGCCCGCGGATAGCCACTGTACGACCGCGTCACCAGACGGAAGTTACAAGAGCCTGCCCCAGCTGTGCGAGCGGGAAACCGTACGCCGAAAGTGAGGTCGGAACCACCGCAGCCAGCCACGTCGAATGCGGAAAGTACATGGCTCCGCCGCAGTCGTAAGCCGGCAGCGGCAGCGCACTTCGCGTCACACAGAAGCGGAAGACCGGAAGAAAACGCCTGTCCAGAAAGACCGTGTTGTATACGCAGACCCGTTCGGAGATTTTATTGAAAGCCATCTGAGAATTGAAGCGTTGAAAACACCTTGGAGGCAACTCGCCGCCAGACAAGCAGGCCGGACATTCGCCTAACAGTAGGCTGGCAGCAGTCCCAACCGCCTGCACACGCGCGCACGCTGCGCCTAGTGTCTGAGCTCGCCGCGATCCGCCTCCAGCTGGAGGGTGACAAACACCACGAGCCGCGCACGTGCCCCGCTGTAAGGCTTGCGGCCGCCGGCAAAACGGAAATTCCGAAATTTGAATCGGCAACCACAAGCGGCTGCAAACGCGCCAGTCCCCCACCGCCAGCAATGCTTGCAAGGCGTCGCCCAGGCACGTAGCCAGGCACACTCGCTGACAACGCATGAGCGGACCGTTCACCCCTCAGCCTTCGCGAAGATCATTGCCGGAACGCCGGAGCTCCTATCGAGAACACCGAAGCTCGGAAACAGCCCGACAATACGGGAAGGAAGCCAAAACTCTGGGAAGCATGAATTGGACAGAGAAAACACCTGTCAAGAAATGGCTCTCGCCTGGCGCTACAGGTGTCTTTGCCGTCACGACGGAAGCCGAAAGTAACCGATGAAGCCCCACGACGGAGAATAACAACGACACTCGAGAGAGTGATACCATCGACAAAGCCGCATCTTGCGGAAGGCCTCGATGAGAAGATGTCATTGACCGTCTGATAAGTCACGCTTACGCCCCTGACGGGAACTACTGATCGAGTCCGTTGGCTACGGCTACGCCTCTTCAGAAGGATACGCACGAGGCCCATGAGCACTTGCCTCGCTCGAAGGTCTGCAGTACCACCGTCGCACACGGACACGATACCGCACGCTAGGACAAGGCCCAAGTGGTGACCACCCACGCTCTCTATAGAGACAGCCGTCCCAGACGGCAATTATGCCCACTCATGCGGACAGTATTGCATTACGCAAGAATATGCCGCAGTCAAGCGGATGCAACTTGAATTAACTCGAGATTCACTCAGGCGCCCTCACCGGCGGCCAGCCGCTCTAACGAACACTGTTGCTTGAACAAACATGCGCGAAATGCGAAGACCACTTACAGTGGGAGAAAGATAAAGAAGAAAGAAGCCTAATAAGAAGAGAAGAACCAGGACACTGAAGGAAGACAAGAAGTATTTATCGCTACAGCGCCGCTTGTGCGGAAAGTTACCCTCTCTTGTGGCCATCGCAACAGCCTCAAACGAGATTTGCCCACGGAGAGGGAGGCAGACAAGAGTTTGAGCCAAGCAGCACGGCTGGAAGAAGTTACCCATCGTAACATTGAGTCGCCCCTCATCATCGGGTCTATCGCGGAACTACCGTAAGCCCGTAGGGAGATTCGCGCGCCGGGGAAATTACGCGCCGGACGGCCCAGGCACCTGGGTGCCCCCACTACGGGAGCACCCGGAAGAAGCGCTGTGCCGCATTGCTGCAAACTCGACTCGTCGGTCACCGTATCGGCGGGCCACTCCCATCTGCGTCTATGATATGTCGAGATGACCGACCGCCGCGGAGGAGAGAAGAACTGCCGCCACGCGGATCACATCCTGGGCCACGGGCCGGTCGGAGCGGGAGCCGCTACAGCGGGTGGGGCACGATCACGACTCGTCGTCATCTCCCGTAGTGCGGGCTCCGAGCAGCCCCCACTGGCTCCCCCTCATCCATGACTTCCTCCCCTCTGCAGGGTCATCACCGTCATCGTCACGTATACGAACCCACGCGGGCTGCCCTTCGGTATATCGCTCCTCTCGCGGCGACCAGCGCGCAGCGGGCCATTACCTCCAAATCACGGGTCAAAGTACTACGAAGTCGCCGCGTGACGTTCCGTCCGCGAGAACGGTCCGACTGCCGGCGGCGACTCGTCGCGAAACACTGACTAGCGGCACCTCATTCAGTCAATCTGGTCAATGACGTCCAACCAACGCGTGGCTTCGCCGCGCATTGCGGACGAGCCCGAGCACTTCGAGAGATCCAACGCTCGGATGCTTGCGATGAGTTCCGGGATGAACCAACACTCGGTACGAATCATATGCCTCGATGAGGAGAAAGCCGCAACGCGACGGTCCATTCTGTTCCAGGATGTCCACAGCCGCGAGGCGGCATCGTTCATGAAGTACGACCTATGTAATTAGGCAGGCTGTAGCTCTACTGCACCCTCGTGGGACTTCGACCGCAGGCCAGATGACGCACGGCAGTATCGCCCAGTATGGAGTGACGCGCAATGCGTTTCCACCTCGCTGCACTGGTAACGCACCAGTACCCGAAGCAGGAACGCCATTTCTCTCGACGGAGGCCTTCATGAAATTGAGACGTCCAGGACGCGAAGAAACCGGAACTCGGCGCGAAAGGATCGGCCGGCGCCACAGGATCAACTCCTGCTGCGCTGAACGGATCCCGAAATCGTCAATTTGTCCAACGCGTTGGCTAGAGTGTGCCGTACCGACCTCGCCGAAAGTTCGGTAACGTGCCACATCGTCACTGGTACTGTGCCGCACCGATGTTTTCGTTCGGACTCGGAAGTTCGCGCCTACCCAATGCGACACTCATTGCGAGCGAATGTCTCGTTCGTTTTACCTACAAACAGGCAGCGTATAAACCGCAACGCGGCGATCCAGCCCCATGAACGGGTAACAGTCAGCAGGAAGGGCCCACCAGGAGTGACGTCGCACAGCGACGAGTCGACGAGGCTCTGTATCCCGAACGGCTTCTGCGTCAAACCAGGGAGCCTGGGCAAAAAGGAAAACTTGCCGGTGGGTCCGGATGCGTACGCGCCTGCGGTAGGCCATCCACCCAGCGTAGCTGGCATCTCGGCGTTGAACCAACCCACACGGCGCGGGACCAGCCTGAGCTGGAGTGATCTTGTCCGAAGAACCGCTGGGAGGCAGCCCCGACTGCGGAAGGAACAGACCGAACGCGGGCAGCGGGGGGGCGGACGGCTGTTCGTACTTGCATGTCGTGCCTTGAGGACGGAGGACGTTCGGTGCGATTGGACATCGGCGGGGAGGCTCGCGATGACGAGGTTCCTACTGACAACCGAGTGTGTGGCTCCGAACAGTTCTCGGCAGACCGTCTTGGGAGACTGCACTTATATACCCCATCGCGCAGGGCGTATCGAGCGCGACGAGTCGGTGGCTCAGCCTGAGAAGGGCGGAGATGCTGAGAAAAACGCCCCTTTGTGGGCGAGCACCGAGTGCTTTTCTAAGTTTGTTAATCCGTTACCGGCTTCGACACCTCAGGTATGAGAGGCTACTGGGTAGGCCCCTATTTTGGGTGCCTAGGAAGGGTAGTATTCTGCAACCACGTGTGCCAAGGTTGTCCGATAAGCGGGTGCGCCGTGCAAGCCTGCCACGGGCACACCGTAATGTATTGGCGGCAGCCCGCGACAGTTGGATATTTTAATATATTTCAAGTGCCGTATATAATGGCGCACTTGCCGCCACTGTACGGAAGGTAAACCTCACGAGCCTTTGGCTCTGATCTGTCTTGCCGCTTGCGCACGGTCACCAGCCATTCCTGGAACCGCCGCAATATCCGGCTGATCACCAACCTCCGTCCCGGAGCAGTTACTAATCCGTCATGTCACGGCACTTTTTCTTATCTATTTTAGTGTTGTCATATTCCGTCTTACGCTTCGCTACCGCCCTACATTGTAGTTGTTTTATTGTTCTCGGAGATTTCCCGCTTATCGCCGAGTCAGTGCTCCGCAAGTGCGGCTCGTTTGTTTATTTCGTTTGGGTTGTATTCGGGGCCCCCCATTTAACCGGTTGTTGGGGCCTTTTTTTTGGGGGAATTTACCCCCCACTCGCTGTGGCTCCCGGAACCATCCAGAGATAACCTACGGCGATCTACCCCTTTCTACCTCCGACTAGCACCCCAGATCGCGCCACCCGGATTTACACCCGGCCGGTGGCCTATCGGAGGGTTCTGCGCTCGACTGCCCTTGCACAGCGGAGCAGGGCCTGAACCCTGAGGTGCTCGATCCGGACGCGGCCTTTTGTTTCCCGTCGAGGTTGCACCACAGCATGAAGTGGCAAAGCACTTCTTCTGCGACGTCATCGTCTTCATGAAAGACAATCGTCTCAAGACATACTCCGGGAAAATATCGGCAGTGGTGGTTCCGACTTATTTGGACGCCGTAACTCCCATTATATCAAAGAAGCGGAGACAAAACGTGCGTCGAGGAATTCTAATGGGAGCTGTCAAGCGAAAAGCTCCGTCGGCGTTAAGAAAATCATTTACTGCTTCTTCAAACTCAAAAAGCGAGTTTTCAGGAAGCGACATGAGTCTATCTCGCGCGATCGTCGTCAAAAGTTTAACACCTTGTCACACGCTTCTTCGTGAAGCATATGCTACCCTTTTCGTTGCTGAGTCGAAAGAAGGTTTCAATGAGTTCTATCAGATAGTGAGACTCGCGGATTATGAACTCAGCAAACAATTGCCCGATCCGAAACGAATGGGTTCCAAGAATATTACGTTTACTACGAAGAGATGCATAATGAGTGAAGCAATCCATCGCTGTTCACTGAAAGACTCGTATGGAACCTTGATTTCGACGGATGGACTGATGGAAACAACGAAGGGGTGGTTAATGTTCTGCTTTCCCTTACCGGAACTGGAAAAGCGTTCGAAGACGTTCTTTCTTAAATCATTTATACTGACGATCAGCTGCGATGCAGCCTCTTTTTCAAAGGTGTTGAAGATTCTCTATTGAATTCGGAGAAAAGCGACGAGTCGCGCGGTTGTTAGCGACAACACCAGTTCTTGTTTAGAGCAGCAGAATTGCTTCAGACATACATTCATGTTTCGTCCAGGACCAAACTCACCTCGCGTGAGGGCCTATTGATGCAGTATATTGGAGCTGGCGTGGGTGAGTTGAGCTCCTTAACGATGGTATCAATTTGTTGCGACCTTAGAACCATCCTAAACTATTACCACAGATTTAAGGGCTGAAAACCCGCTTTTAATTTGAGAGCTCCTCGGAACTCGACTCCACCCGGAATTGGACCAGTATGGAGCCGCGTTCGATGCCTCCATCCGCAGTTCTCCGGCTAAAATGCGCAGACGCGAGTCGCTTCCTTCAGAAAGCATATTGCATCCGTTTAATTGCAAAGTAGTTCTTAAGCAGAACTGATGACTGCCCAAGACTTCCACTCGTTTGTACAGCGGTAGGAACCGGAGAAACGGGAGCTGTCAAGGCAACTGTTCAAACGAGCACATTACGAAAACTTCTGGATGATGATCATACTTCCGTCGTTCGCCAGTGACTTAAGGATATTTGATGACGAGGTCTTCCATTCATCTGAAGTTTACCCCGCCACGACGAACTATTGAAAAGCTTAAGCAGCTACCGACACCTTTCTACACATCGCAGATAAGGGATGAAACATTTAAGGTTTCGAACGACGAATGTAATGGGGAGGACATAAGTAGCATTGGGACGCGCTAATTACGTTGCCACATATTAGATATCAGGAGCCTTGCCGGAAACTTAAAGCGCATTTCTCCTCATCTGCTAGAGCAAAACCTTTGTGGGATGCACCGAGGTGCTTTTCCATAGTTGTGATCCGTTACGGCTGCGACAAACCTAGTTAGAGAGGCTACTGGGTAGTGCCCCTATTTCGCGGGTAGCTAGGAAGGGTAGTATTCTGCACACGTTGCCAAGTTTGGCCCGATCGCGCGGCCCCGTGGCCAAGCACTCCACGTGGCACACCTGTAGTGTATTGGCCGGCGCGCCGCTGATAGTAGATATTTTAATTGATAGTTTTCAAGTGCCGTTATATAAGGGCGAGCACTTGCCGCCACCTGTACGGAAGATAAACCGGCAACGAGGTCCTTTCGCGCTCTGATCTTCTTGCCGCTTGCGCACGGTCACCAGCCCATCACTCCGCGCGAATACTCGCCCGAATTCCGGCTATCAACCAACTCCGTCCCTGAGGAGTACTAATCCGTCGTCACGGCACTTTTCTTATCTATTATTGTTGTCATTCCGTCTTACGGCTTCGCTACTCTGCCCTACATTGTAGTTGTTTTATTTTGCTCGGGAGTTTCCCGCTTATCCGAGTCAGTGCTCCGCAGTGCGGCTCGTTGTTGATCTTTTGTCGTCCCATACCGTTGGGCCTGATACCCACTCGCTGTGGCTCGCCGGAACCATCCGATACTACGCCGATTCTACCCCTTCTACCTCCGATGCACGCCCAGATCGGGGCCACCCGATTTACACCCGCTCGTGTTGGCCTATCGGAGGGTTCTGCCGCTCGACTGCCCTTCACAGGAGCAGGGCCTGAACACCCTGAGTGCTCGTCCGCGACGCGCTTGTTGTTTTCCCGTCGAGGGTTTTGCACCACAAACTGGTCTCCCGACCTAGAATCGGCTTAATTGGCCAACGTTCGTTGGAGTTGGTTCGTTTGTTTGGAGCCCAGATAGCTGGGAATATCCGTTCTTACGGTTCTCTCATTGTCCGTTTTCGGAAGTTGTTTTGGTTGCCCCATTGGCCGACTGTGTCGGTGAACGATGTCGTCCCGTCGCAGGAGTAGCGCGCCACGTGCCGCTTCTGTGCCCGGTTCGTCCGGCTTGCCGGCAAGTTTGCCTCCGTTGCCGAAGGACGCACTGGAGGTCCCAGGCAATGGCGACCCGAAACCGGCTTCCCGGGGCCGCCGTTCTGATAACGGGACCCCACCCACTCGTGGGCCAACTGAAACCGCACCTGCGGCTGATGCCGCCGCAGCGGTTGACGTTATGTCGTCGCGGTCCGACGAGTATACCCTCCGTGAATTAGAGGCTCAGGTTCGCATCCTGCAAACTCCCAAGTGGGCCTCATCCGGGACATTACGAAACTCCGGCAACGGCTCGATGAAGCCGGTGTCCGGGATGTTTCGAGCGACGTCCGTGTTTTACGGTCTGATGTCAACCAGATTATGGAACACCGACAGGTGTCGGCTGGTCTGCACGAGCAGGCTGCCGCACGCCTGGACCGCCTGGCTACCCGTCTGGAGACGGTCGAGCAAATCATCGTATCTGATGCTGTTGCGCCGGGAGCCCCGTTTCTGAGGGTTCTCAGCACTCGCGCCGTTCCCGGGATCGTCCGGCAAAGAAGAAGGTCAAGGTTGAGTCTGACTCGTCTTCTTCATCCTCTTCTGATGAGGAGGGCCCCAAAAAGGGCTGGTCTACCGACTCTTCGGAAAACAGCGCGGAGAGCGCTCTCGGCTATCGGCATCCCCTTCGCGGGCTACTGAAGCCACTTCCCATCTTCTTCTGTTGTATTTTGTTTTTATTTTGTTGTTTTTGTTTTTTTTGTGTTTTTTTTTTTTGATTGTTTCTTTTCGGGGTGCTTATTTTTTTTGGTTTTTGTTATATTTGCGCTTGGTTTTCTTTTGTTTTTTTGTTTTTTGGGTGTTCGCTTTTTGTGGGGGTTTCTCTTTTTTTTTTTTCTTATTTTTTTTTTTTTTTTTTTTTTTTTTTTTGGCTTTTTGGTCTTTCTTTTTTGTGGTCTTTGTTTTTCTTATGTTTTTTTTTTTTTTTTTTTTTTTTTCTTTTCTTTTTTTTTTTTTTTTTTTGTTATTTTGTTTTTTTTTTTGTTTTTTTTTCTTTTTTTTTTTTTTTATTTTTTCTTTTTTTTGGCGTTGCACAGCCGTACGAAAGGACGGAGACACCTCGATTGAAGGAGTGAAGCGAAAACTTAACTGTAATCGGAAGCTACTATCTTACCGATATTATCGGCTTGATGACCGACGCACAGAGGACCCCACGTGGGACTGGCAAAGTGCGAAATCATCTCCGACAAATGGAGCTCACTTAATAGCCTCACAAGCTTCCTCTGGGGAAGGATCCAATTCCTTGCTCTGGATTTCTTAGCCCGCTTCGTAGGCGAAGCTCGATTGTATTCGGTATGAGTGAGGCGGCTACATCGCCGCTGCGTACTTTTGACGGGTGTGGCCGAAGATCAATTCATTCGTTCGTGGGTCGTCTCGCGCCTACCGAAGGAGGAGTTACGTGCTGGCGGAAGCGGTACAATCTCCCCGCTCTTACGCGACAGGCATGCGATACAAGGTGCCAACTCGCGCTACGAGACACGAAGCAAGGAGCCGAAGAGTCGGAAACCGTTTATTCGACCGCCTCAATAAGGCTTTCCAACAGATTGGCAACGTGTTTCCGCGCCGACGGTGTACGATGTTTTGTTTGAATGACTGGCCGATCAAGTTCGACGTTGGTAGCCATTATCGGGAGAAAAATCGCCGGATTATCCTATCTGGAACTTCTTTAATTGCCCAAGCGGAGGGATGATGCAGCTCGATGACGCACTGGTATCAAGGCGCCGCACGCGCCGACTCCTTCATTGTGAAGGCGAGACTCCTACTGCCTCACTCGCGAGGTTATGTTCAAGGGGGTTATGATACCTAACCTGTTACAGGACGATGGTTCAATGCCGAGTTCGGAATTGCCGTCGACGACGGAGGCAGTCTACGTGGAACGGGCGACCCCGCTCTGTACGCCGGACGTCAAGTCCCGGCATTGCCCGTGCCGCACTCTGGCGGATATGAGCCAACGCCCTGGGATGGAGGGACCCGTATCCTCCTCGACAGGAGCGCCGGCCGCCCAACGCGGATCTTCTTCGTCACCTTATTTGTCATACCTGTTACAGGCCAGGGCACATCGCTCCGAATTGCTTAATGCCATACGGGATATGGCGAAGATAGTGCCTCAGTATGAGTCGTTGACGCCCGCCGAGCGGGAACGTGTTCCCGACAAATCGTACCTTCGTGCGAAGGCGGAGACTCAGCCTGGAAACCAGGAAACGGTGCCATCGAATGGTGGAACTGGTAGCCGCCCCTGCGGAATCGCAACCTCCGCAGATTGGGCGGCGCGCTCAGAACACTTAGCAAGGAGCCTCCATCAATGGAGAGGCGCCCCCAGCGACGGGGTTTAGTGCGCCCTGGGCTGAAAAAGCCTCGCTCCGGTCACAATCCTTTCGTAGGAAATGGCCACTACAACGGTGGACCTCTGAGCAAACCTTGGTGTCTTGCGTCGCCCGTGGATACGGTCTAAGAACAGCCGGTTCCCCGGATAGAGTCCTGGTCATGGCGAAACGTACTACAAAGTTTACGCCTGACTCTGGGTGTTTTCCGACCATGTACTATGGTTCGGCAAGTTTCCGTGATCGATACAAGGAGTCTTGGGCCAAATTTTCTTGGTTCTGACTCAATGATTCCCCGCGCGCACTGCGGTTCCGTTCGTGCGGCGCCGCAGATTGACATAGCGGATGCGAACAATGGCCACTTTCGACTGTGGGGTAATAGACCTGTCGTCAGCTGGACGCTAGTGGCGAAGCTCGATTTCTTGTTTGCAAAGCAACTCGCTGGCGGTTATCCTCGGCTGCGACTTCTGTGCCCGCTTCGTCCGATGCAATTCGAACCGCGAGGAACGACCATCGAAATGGAAGATGGGACTACTGTACGATCGTTCGGCGTCCCCTCGCCGGGCTCTGAGAAGCAAGTCCTTTGCCCCTGCGGCACAGAAGCCTACAGCCCGTGACCGGAAGTCTACAAAGCTCCGAGTAGTCGGCCCATTTCCATCCGCCTGAATCACAGGTCGCCTGGGTTACTTGACCTCCCACAATGTGGCTTACAAACGGTACAACCGTTGCCTGCGTTTACCAGGGAAGGCATCAGCTGCCCTCGCTATGGGATTGTTTTCGTCGAACCCGAAAAGCCTTTCAAGGTTGCTGTTGCGAACTTCAGCCGTTTTCTCAACGGTTGAGTTAGAGCCAAGTTATGGTTCGTTGCTTCCGCACCCTGTCGGCGATAGTGCTCTCAGTTTCTTTGCCGAGGTTCTCGGAATCCTCGAAGCTGAGGAGGGAGGGGAACGGAACAATTCCGAACGACTGGACCGAACAGTTCGTCGAAGATGCTACGCCGACTTCGTCGGATGCAATAACCGCAGCTGTCGAAGGAGGCAATGCCGACCTCGTCGGACAGTAATGATAGGACTGAGTGCTGCTGACACGAAGGATAAGGCAGTACAGGACTGGAGTCTCTGGATCTTGAACATGTCCAAGACTCACGCGATAATTGCGGCACATGCTGAGAGTTCACGCCCATGTGGGATGGCACCTGGGTAAGATGGTATACCGAAATCGGATTGATTTGCTACCGATACTCGGCCATTTCACAGCACCCTTACAGGCAGGACCGACAGCTGGCCAGGAGGGATACGCTCAATTTGAGAAAGATCTCTGCGCTGGAGTTGTATCAGCGCGGTCAGTCACCTTGGGCATCGCCGGTGGTGCTCGCGCCCAAAGCTGATGGGTTTGGCGATTTGCATCGATTACGCAAGCTAACGCGGCTACGGTCAAGGATGTGTATCCTATCCACGAATGGATGAATGCATCGATTCATTGGGCGAGCGAAAGTGTTCACAACCCTAGACGCGAATTGGGGCTATTGGCAGTTCCCGTGAGGGCTGAGGATCGTGACAGACAGCCTTCGTTTGTCATGAAGGATTGTACCGATTCAATCGGATGCCCTTTGGGTTAACGAACGCGCCAGCACTTTCAACGAGCTGTGGATATTTGCTAGCCCGCTTTAAGTGGAAGACTTGCCTGGTATACCTGGATGACATCATTGTCTACTCCAGCAAACCTGGATGAGCACTTGACCCACGTACGGGATGTGATGCGAGTCCTACGCGATGCGGCATTACGCTCAAGCTCAAGAAGTGTGAGTTCTTTTACGAAACCGTCAGGTTCGGCCATGTTCCGTCCGGGCGTTTCGATTGCCGAAGTACGCGTGAAAATGACTCAAAGAGGCTAAGCATCTCGAGGAAACGCAGACGGAACTCCGATCTTTTCTCGGCTTGTGCAATGTGTATCGCCGCTTCATGTCCGAACTTGCGGATATCGCTGCACCTCTGAACGAGCTTCTTCGCAAAGGCCAGCCAGTCGACTGGAAGAATCGAACCGCAAGGTCCGCGGCTTTCTCGTCGCTCGTGGACGCGGTGACATCGCCACCTGTTTTATCCCTGCCTAGGGCTGGTTTGCCATATGCAGTAGATACGGATGCGAGCGACTACCAAGTCGGCTGTGCCCTTTCCAGACCACCAATGATGGCGAGCGATTGGCCAATTGGGTATTGGTCAAGAGCCTCAACGTTCACGAGAGGAATTACTCGGTATCCGAGAAGGAGTGCTTGGCAGTTTCTGGGCGTTACAGACACTGCGGCCCTATCTTATGGGGACCCGCTTCATTGTCATACCGATCATTCGGCATTACGCTGGCTACTCTCTATAGCAGAGCCATCTGGCCGCTTGATGCGGTGGAGACTTCGCTTGTCGGAATCGACTTCGAAATCCGTTACAAGAAAGGACCTGACAACAGCTGATGCACGCCCGCTGGAAACAAGCGGCTGAAGGCGCCAGTCGATGATCTGGAGACTCCGTGCTTCTCTGGAAACGGCTCGAGCGATGCCGATGAAGAATCGGAAGGATGGGACATAATACGATGCTGTTTTAGCCGTGTCTGACACGCAACCCGAACCGGGCTCTTTCGTTTACCGATCAAGCCGGAGAATCATCCGGGGCAGCACACCGACCGTTTTTTCTGACGGAGATTCGTAGTCCGTCTAACGGTGGAGCACAGTTGCCTTTCGTCGAGAACGACCCAAGGATTTCTAATCGAACCGTCGGAAACAGGCCACAGATTGTGGTTCGCACTCACTTTCGTCACGAGTACTGCATTTGTCGCACTACGCCGAAGTTGTCAAGCCCACCCTGGTGCAGGACGTTTACTCACTTACGAAGGACTTTACTGGCCAGCAATGGCTTTTGACGCGTAGCCACTGTTCCGTGGATGTTCTGAACTGCGCGAAAGAACCGCGTCCAACTGCGGCAGTACTCAAGAAGTTGGTAACTCTTCCTGCCAGGGCTCCACTTGAATCGTGGGCAATTGATTGCTCGGCGAGTTTTAGCCGGCAACTCCGCGGGAACCGGTTTTCTACTGTGATCACCGACGTTTTTCTAAACTGGTCGGACTGTGCCTTTGACGAAGGTTACCTGCAGTGCGGTCGCCAAGCTTTCCGTTACAACACTGGGTTTTTGGTCTACGGACCGCGATGACCTGTTATCGGAACATGGACCGCAGTTTACGCTAAGTTTCTTTCAGGATGTTTTGCGCATCTTGCGGATCAAAACTGGTTTAGACACCATACACCCAAGTAATGGGCCAGGTTTGAACGTTTAACCGCACATGCTTCAATGCATTACGGAACATTCGGTTGCGAAGCATTCCGTCGGAGTGGGATCAAAATACACCGATTGCGGTGAATATGCCTAAATACGCAGGTTCATCGCTACTCAGAATCTCGCCGTTTCGAGTTGTGCTATCACGCGGCTTCACCTTCGGCTGGCCTATCGAGCCACAGCCAACTTTGAGATAAGTTCCCACTCGCCTCGTCTACACAGGGACGCTCTGGAAGGTCCGGCTTAGAAATCATTCCTACAGTAAGGAACATGATAAGGCAACAAGCCGCGTAAAGCGGAATTTCCGACCGGACGAATTGGCGCAGGATGCCCTAGATCAGGGAAAGTAACTACGCCTTCCTACGGAGGAATACTATAACCCGAAACGGAGAGCAGGCATAAGCTCTCCCTATCGGGGACGGCCCTACAGGTTATTTTCTATCAGCGATACACGGTTGTCTCGAAATAGGGTGATAACGAGCGTTTTTCTTCGCGCGATCGCTGTAACGCCTGCGCCACGCCTGTTCGTTCAGGAAAGCAACCGGAAACGCCGGACAGCGCTACGGCCTAACTTTGGAACAAGCCGCGACAAGGGGAGAGCGCGCTTCGTTGTTCGTCTGCCGCATCCTAGTGCCGCTGGACCTTGCTTGATTTGGGCCGCAAAGCCCGGAAGCTAACCGCCAGTCTAGAACGTGTCCGCACATGTCCCACGGGGATACTGGCCCCTCAGGGGATCCTCCTACCAACCACCCCCGACGCTCCACTGAGAAGGGGGAGGATGGAGGTAAGTCGAACGGGAAGTTTTCGTTGTCGCGTCTTCGAGGACAGTGTCTTTGCAGGGCCGAGCACGCAAAGGTCGGCGCGCGCACAAGCAACGGACTCTAGGACGCGCGACGTACAGCCGACACCGATCGGAAAGAGGCGACGAAACGCGCAGTTATCGCGACGCTACAGAGAACGCACCACTTCGGTGGAGCACGAAGCGGAGAACCTGAAGAACACTAAGGAATGTAGCCTGCTGCGAAGTCGCCGCTTCGCCCGCGATTAGCACTGTACGGCGTCACAGGACCGGAAGGACAAGAAGCCTGCCCCAGCTGTGAGCGTGAGACCGGTACGCCGGGAAGAAGAGCTCGGGTAACCACTCGCAGCAGCCCGTCGATGCGGAAAAGTACCATGCCCGCGCAGTCGAGCCCGGCAGCGGAGCGACTCGCGTCAAAAGAAGCCGGAAGACCGGAAAAGAGCCTGTCAGAAAGACGTGGTTGTTACGGCAGACCCGATTTCGGGAGATTTTATTGCAGATCGAGTATGAAGCCGTTTGAAAACAGGAGGCAACCGGCAACAGCAGGCCGACATGCCACAGTAGGTGGGCAGCAAGCCCAACGCACACGCGCGCAACGCTGCGCCAATGTCTGGCGTTCGCCGGCGATTCCGCCTCCCAGTGGAGGGTGACAACTACACGAGCCGGGCACGTGCCCCTGTAAGGCCTTGCGGCCGTCCGGAAGGAAATTCGATTTGAAATCGCTATACGCAACAGCCGTGCGACGGCGCAGGCCCACGCCAGAATGTCTTGCTAAGGCCGGTCGCCTCGGCACGGTGGCCCGGCACCACTCGCTGCACACCGCATGCGGATCCGTTCACCCTCACTGTCGGGAGATCTTGCCGGAAGCCGGAAGCTCGCTATTCGAGAAACACCGAAGCTCGGTAACAGCCGACAGATACGGGAAGGAAAGTCCAGAACTCTGGAAGCGAATGCCATGGAAACACCATGATCAAAATGTCTCGCCTGGCTACAAGGAGTCTTGCGTCAGTGACCGGAAGCCTGAAAGTAACCATGAAGCCACGACGGGATGAGGTTAACAACGCCACCTCGAGGAGGATACATCGACAAAGCCGCATTCCTGCGCGAAGGTCCCTCGATGAGGAGTATGTCATTGACCGTCATGATAAGTCCGGCTCGCCCCTGACGGGGAAACTACTGTATCGAGTCCCGCGTTGGTACGGCTCCGCCCTCTTCAGAGGATACGCCACGAGCCCACGAGCACTTGCCTCGCTCGAAGGTCTTGCAGTACCAACCGTCGCACAGGCCACCGATACCGCTACGCTGGACAAGGCCCAATGGTTGATCCACCACGTCTCTATTTGAGCACACGCCGTCCAGACGGAATAGTGCCGCTCATGCGGACCCAGTACATTGGCATTACGCAAGATATGCCGCGTCAGCGGATGCAACTTGAAGTTTAACTCGAGAATCAGCTCTATGTCGCCTCAGGCGGCCCAGGCCGCTCTAAGCGGACGCTTTTGCTGATACAAACCATTGCCGCGAATGCGGAAGCCAACTTACAGTGGAGAAGAAGAATAAAGAAAGAAACGAAGCCTAAGAAGAAGGAAGAAGAAGCCAGGGATCACTGGAAAGGAAGACTAGAATGAAGTTTATCCTACACAGCCGCTTGTGCGGAAAATGTGTACCTCTCTTGTGGGCTCATTCGCACCAGCCTAAACGAGTATTGCCACTGAGAAGGGGAGAGCAAGAACAGAGTTGAGCCAAGCACACGGCTGAGAAGTTTACCTCTACCTATTGAGTCGCCCCTCAATCATCGGGGTCTATCGCGGACTACGTAGCCCGTGGGATCGGAGCCGGGGAATTACGCGCGGACGCCAGCACCTGGGGTGCCCCATACCGGGAGCCCGGAGAAGCGCTTGTGCGATATTGTCTTGCACCTCCGACTCGTCGGTCACCGTAATCGGGAACGGCCACTCCCATCGCTCGTAAGGATCCGCGAATGACCCGCCGCGCGGAGTGAGAGAAGAACTGCCGCCACGTGCGGTGCTACATGCCTGAGCCCACGGGCTCGTCGAGCGGGGAGCCGCTACAGCGGTGTGGGTCAACGATCACGACTTCGTCGTCATCTCCCGTAAGTGTCGGCTCCGAGGCCCCCCACTGGGTCCCTCATCATGGGAACTTTCTCCTCTGAGGGTCACGCACCGTCATCGTCGACGTATACGAACCCACGCGGGGTGCCCTTCCCGGGGATATATGCTCCTCTTCGGCGCGATCAGCCCGCCTAGCGGGGCCAATGTCCTCCCAAAGTCCACGGGTCAAAGTATACGAAGTCGCCGCGTTTGACGTTCCCGTCGGGAGAACCGGTCCGACTGCCGGCGGACTCCGTCGGAAACCTGCTAGCAGGCACCTAAATTCGTCAATCTGGTCAAATGCACGTCCACCACGCGGTGGCTTCGCGCGCATGCAGACCGAGCCGAGAACTTCGGAGAGATCCAACGCTCGGATCGCTGCCGGATGAGTTCCGGGATGAACCAAACTCGGCCGAATCATATTTGCCTGATGAGGAGGAAAGCCGCAACGCGGACGGTCCATTCTGTTGCCAGGATGTCCACCGGCGCGAGCGATTCGTTTCATCGAAGTATGAGCCTATGTAATAGTTAGGCAGGGCGGTAGCTTTCTACACGTGACACCCTCTGTGGGATTCGACCGCAGGCCAGAATGACGGAGCGGGCAGGTATCGCCCAGTATGGAGTGACGCCAATGCGTTCCACCTCCGTGCACTGGTTACGGCAACCCGTACCCCGAAGCGGGGAACGCCATTTCCTCTCGAGCGGAGGCCCTTCATGAAATTGAGACCGTCCAGGAACGGCGAAGGGAACTCGGACTCGGCGCGAAGGATCGCAGCGCCACAGGATCAACTCCTGCTGCGGCTGAACGGTATCCGAATATCGGTCAATTTCGTCCACGCGTTGGCTCTAGATTGGTCGCTCGTAGCCGACCTCGCCGAAAGTTCGGCTAACGTGCCACCTCGTACTGGTACTGCTGCCGCACCGGATGTTCCGTTCGGAGCTCGGCAAGTGTTCGTCGCGTCCCAATGCGGCCATCTCATTGCGAGCGAATTGTCTCGTCTCGTTTCGACTACAAACAGGCAGCTCGGTATAACGCAACGGCGGGCGATCCAGTCCATGAACGGGTAACGTCAGCGGAACCCCAGGGAGTTGACCGTCGACGCGTACAGATCGACGAGGCTCTGTATTCCCGAAACGAGCTGGTGTTTATCGTGTCTACGGGGGTTTGGCTAACTGACCGTGTGAGGCTAGTGACTATAGAGGAAAACGGTAATGTTTGGTACCTATAATCCCGCAGGAGTCCAATGGTTGGCAGCTAGACAGTGTTCATGGCCTCCACCCGAGTATATATCTAATCAGGTCAGTGGGTCGTTTTGTGTTGATTAGTAATAACTAAAAGCACTCCCATAACCGGCGAGCGGGAACCAGAGAAGGATATCGGCAGCATCTGCTCCACGAGCGGAGCTGAAGAGATATAGGATAGCTGGGAGGGAGGGCTGAAAACAGCAGAGAGAGTCGAGTGATTATAGAGGAAATGAAAGACCGCAGGTTACACGCGCGATAGCGGTAGTGGCGATGTTTAACAGTTGGGGCATGAATTGGTAGATTTAATTACTGTGTGAAGAAACTCTTGGAGCAGTTATAGCCGTTCGGTGCGTTGGACATCGCAGGAGGGCTCGAGATGACGAAGGTTCGCTACTGACACCGGGGTGTTGGTGGCTCCGAACAGTTTCTCGGCAGATACGCCCGTTCCTTGGAGACTTCTTATATATTCCTCATCGCGAGCGTATCGACCGACGGAGTCGTGTCTCAGCCTGAGAAAGGGGGAGGATGTAGAGCAAACTGCCTTTGTGGGGATTGCCCCGACGGTGGCTTTTCATAGTTTGGGTTGATCGTTACCGGCTTGCCGCCAACCTCAGGTTTATGAGAGGCTACTGGGGTAGTGCCCATACTTTTTGGGGTACGTAAGGTAGTATGTCTGTCACACGTCATCTATATAGCGAGGAGAGCTCGAGTGCATAAAACGAATAGTGATCGATGTGTAGAGGGTCCGATGGCGTTGTCTGTGTGGCATGATGTACTTAACGTAGGCGACAGTGCATGAGGGCGCGGCCCCCGTGGCAAGATGGCCACTCGGGGGCAACACCTGTAGTGTTATTGGCCGGCAAGCGCCGGATAGTTTA
>VCMS01000465.1:47014-67604 GCA_022539475.1 Gracilaria domingensis | reverse complement strand
ACAACCTTGGCCGCTTTGGTAGCTAACTACACCACAACCCCCAAGGTTTTGATCACTGAGACCAAACGACAACGCACACTAGTCGGCGGTGAGCTAGACATGGACCGAAATGGTGAAGGAATTCGCAGAGGGATCCTGTGACACGAGTGGACTCCTATCGTCCCACAATTACCGGTATCGCATGGCAGTCAGAACCACCGGAAGAAAGCTATCGAGTGCGAGATTCTCGAGCGCCCACGGAGGAGATCACGCAAACGAGGCGGTAACCGCGGAGGGAAGCATTCCGATTCGGACAGTATCCGTCGTAGACGGAAGATATCAGTACGGCCGCCTGCAGAGGGCGACGACATTCAGATACTGATCACGCGTCTCGCTCATCAATACCAGGGATGAGCAGACAGGACTGGAATTGACTTCTGGGACTCTCAATAAGCCCCGAATGAAACGCAAGTCACGAACGGCGACGTTCCCTGCTCGTACAAGTTGTACCGCTTAAGCCGCCTCCGATCTCTTGGAACGTCAAAGATTTGTCACAAGGTTGTGAGACTACCGTACGGTACCGGTCATTCGGGCGCGCAGCCATAAGTACGACTCGAAGGTAGCTACGCAAGATCGAGAGCGCGTCTATCAAAAAGAAAATATGAACGTCCAGAATGAATGGACTATTCATATTTTCCAGGAACGGATCCCATCTGACCCAGCAGCTATACCCACTTCTTGCGTACCAGTCTACGTGCCCCGTCCAGCCCCGTTTTCGCTCAATTTCTTGCAGGCGGTTCAAAATCCGCTTAGCATGAACAATAACGGACTGACAGAAGGAGCGGTGCATTGTTGGTGCTTCCAGTTTCTACCTAACGGGCCGGCACACGCTCTGGTCAATCCAGCTCATCGGAAGAGTCGTGGAGCGGTCGACAGGCACTCGCGATGCAAGCGCTGCATACAGTACGAAGAGGTGGTAAATTTCTTTACGGGACCACCTACGCCCGAGAAGTCATGGCAGCGGCGTCCGCAGAGTGAAGTTTTACACCAGTCGTCAGGGATATCCGAACGGAATTCGACCCAGAGCCTTGCATGAGAAGGCCTCCGCTTGTGGAGTATCAACACCGATCGGACTTGAAAGGGCTATATTTGTGCGAAAGGACTTTATGCCCGCCATACGGTCAAGGTTGGGAAATCACCTACCACATCCCAGTATCGATCCGACGCGCTCGCACCGTTATCGGATATCGTACGGCGATACTCACCGGGCACTCAACCGCCGGTCAGATCCGTCGGGGACACGCAGACTCCGTTGCTCAGGCTCCGTGCCACATCGTACGATGAAGGAAGGTGCACCGGTCGAGATCCCCTCGGCCTCGATCGTATCCCGTGACGACGACGGCGAAGAATGTCCTCAATCGTTTCCCAGGGGTCTCCAATCTCCGTCACCACTCCACGCAACTCAAGTGCAACAATCCAGCGATTCCGCTACGTCCATTCCCCAAGTATACGCCCGGACCAAAGATCGGAGCAACCTCCCCTGGCGCGGCTCAAGGGACCGTCCGTCGGATTGCTCTCGCGAAGAGCACGAACTGACTGTCAGATCTCCACCGACGTTAAAGGCTAAACTCTCGCAATCCGCGAGAAAACTCCAACGACCGGCGCGACGAAGGGTATACGGACCGGCATCTCCCACGGGAGAAAACAGACCGACCTGCCAATCCAATATCGGTTATGCCGTAGATATGGCCCGCACTCGAAGCCTTTACGCAGCTCGGCAGGCAGCCATGGAAGAGACCGTCGGAACAGGAAAAACGAGCCGGAGGGAGGCTAGGCGGCGTCGTCCTCCGATCCGGATAGCCTCGCCACACCGCGACAAGCCCCAAACCAAACCCATGCGGACAGAACAGAACTGACTTCGACACCCCAGAACTTATGACGACGACTGTTTTTCGCGAAGTGCAAATTACAAAAGTCACCGTTCCCGCTGTGGCCCACCATCTACCCTAATGTATCCGACTCACGGGTGTTTAGATACCGGAGGCAGTCCTTGCTATACCACGACGCACCTTCCCACCGCCGATTGGCGTTAATCTCGTCTCCGAACGTACGTTAACGACCATCCGATACGGACGCTTCAACCGCAAAACCGTTATGGAGTCGTGGTGTTCTCCCGGCTTGCTGCTCCGCATTGGAGACCTTCACGTACGAGTACAATTCCTTGTGTATCGATACCTCGCCACAAGCGTCCTACTCGGCACGTCGCTTTATCGATCGATACGTATTGGAATCTTACCCCAACAAAACGGACGATCCTCTTGCGCATTCACGGCCCTGTTTCGATATTGTCCCACGCGTACCCGGTCACCCACACGCCCACTGTCGCGACGGAAATACCCCAGTCCAACCGGAGCGAATGGCCCCTAACAAGATACACGTTCGCCCGACCTGACGTTACCCCCAGTCCGGAAAACCAGGGTACAAGTAGACAACCAAGGCTCCGTCTGGTATTTCTACAATCACACCACCGCACGCACAGTTCGTTAACTAACACTCGCGCGAACGGACGTCATGATCTACGTCGACGTTCCCTTCTTCGTTCAAGCTCAAACGTCTCGACCGACCGGATATGACCTCCACAAATCGTACCGTCTACCCGGTCTCGCCCTTCCGTCCACCTATATACATCTAACACCCCCCTTCACCAGCTAGCCGCGGAGCGACGACTCTCAGGAGGGGAGATACCGCTTTAGAAGATACCGCTTTGACCAACCCCACTGCGTTCTGACCAGCCGATGCCCCAACGCTTCAAATCAGCCCGAAGTATGAGAAGAACGCGACACAGTCATTGAATCCTCCGCACTCAAGACATGTGGATCCATTTACAAGATTCTCCGCGCACAAGACATCGATACAGCTGGAACCCGCACCAAGCCGATATTCCAGATGCCTTACGTGCAGACCCGCGACGGAGACGTGAGACGTAAGGAGATAACCCAACACAGGGTGCAGCAGGGGTATAAACAAAAACATCGCTGCCGCAGAATGGCCAGTCCGGTCGTCTGCACACGAAAAAGATGGAAGGCCTACGTTTGTGCGTCGACTACCGCCGTTTAAATGCCATCGTGACCGTACGGAACATACCCTCTGCCAAGAATGGACGAGTGCATAGAACTCGTTAGGAACGCACGGATATTCTCCACACTGGACCCAACTAGGATACTTGAGCACACCCGAAAGTGGACCGAAGCGACGGACAAGCACAGCCTTCAACTCCCCACATGGCCCTCTACCGCTACGTACGGATGCCTTTGACTCCAAAGAACGCCCCGGCTACGTTCCCAGAGGGTCTGCGACATCAATTCCTATTCACTGTTAATGCAGTATCCACTGGCTACCTGGATGGTGATCATCTACTCCAGAACATAGAAAACCACTACGAACACGTACGACAATCCTCGACATGCTACGTTCCGCAGGAATACCCTACGACTGAACAAATGTCATTCTTTAGTGGGAACCGGTCGACTACCTCCCATTCATCCGTCCGGCAAGCTACAGTGTCTACGAAGACGCAGTGAGCCCATCAAGCAGCGAACCGCCCACTACGCAAACGAACTCCGTCGTTCTGTCTTGCAACGTCTTCGCCGTTCGTACCAGAATTCGCCGATAGCGCTCCCCCTGAAATCAGAAACTGGAAAAAGGCCAGCCTACTAGTCTTCGAAACCCTGACCAATACGAATACGAGAACATCGACAACTTCGCCAACGCCTGGATACGCGCAACCCCGGGATACTGCTATCCCAAATCAAGGAATCCATTACGTTACTGACACCGACGCGTGTGACGTCAGGTTGGCTGTGCCTCCTCCAGAGGCAACCCGATGGGCGACTTCTCCCAATCGGATACTGAGCCGCCGCGAACCAAACAGAGCGAAAGTATCACACGACCGAACGGGAATGCGCGCTGTAGTATGGCTTCCTGCACCTCCGACCTATTGGAAGACAGAAGTTCACTTTCGCACGATCACCCACTCGTTTGAGTGGATACTGAACCTCAGCGACGCCTCAGGCGACTCACACCGTGGCGCCTACGCCTGATGGAGTACGATTCGACGTCAATCACCGACCGGTATCAAACACCGAGCGGCAATGCACTCTCACGAATCCAACGACGGACGAGGACACATTCACGCAGACGACGAGCTCCACCCGTTTCTCTATCGACACCGTCCGCGACGACGCCTCGTTATAGCCAACATGCACGTAACGGACAAGAATATACAAACTCTGCATAGATTGGCCAAGACCCGAACGGAATCACCAGGAATGACCGGAAGTGCTGCACTTGCCCACGAAGAAAACCGAATCGTACCCATCACGCTCGAGGAGGAAACTCGTACGAGTCAGCGCGCAGACCCTTTCTTCTCCAATCTACGGAGCAAATTCACGGCAACGGGATTACCTTGTTCGATGTCGACCGAAACGATACTTCATACACGCTCACGCCTTGGACGGCGCCCTACACAGAATGGTGGTCCCGAGTCCCTGCAGGCACCGATTCTTTATGCGCACTATCCCCGCTTGGTCGGACCACCTCGTGCCACCAGAATGTACGAAACACTACGGAGGGACTCTATTGGCCCACATGGCCAACACCGTCTTCCAGGACGCGTACGGATTTGTCGGGCTCATGCCCAGCCGTCAAAGAACCCCGTTTCGTCCCAGAACTGCTAAGCTCTTCCACAGCTGGTCCGTCGAGTTTATTGCTATGACATAGTGGGACCCTTACCGTATCCCTAACGAATTCCAGTATATCCTGTAATCGACCGATCGATTTAGCAGCCTCTCGCGACATTACGCTGCGTCAACCACGCCCCAGTGGTAGCCAACAAGTTCTTGGAACATTGCGTGTTTCACCCGTACGCATCCCGAACTGCCTAACTACGACAATCGGACCGCAGTTCCGTCGAAGTTTTCAAGGCCGTCTGCTCCGCACTGGGCTACAAGACGTTTCGACCACTGCGTATCACCCCCAGACAAAACGGCAGGCCGAACGGCTTCAACAAACGCTGCTGGAGCGCCTCCGCCCACTACGAGCAGACCACCAAGACGTGGCACGCATATGTCCAACCCTTAACGTTACGATATACCTCCAGGTCCAATAGGTCGAGCGAACCACCCCGTTCGCCGGTCCACTAACGGGACACCCCCCAGCGTCCTCATCTACGAACCCATTACGTCCTGCCCTGCAACACCGACTCAGCCGTCGCAGCCCAGTTGAAATGCGGATAACACACTCAACTCCTACAGGCGACGCTCAGACGCGCGACCCAAAGCTGACACTGCGCACAGCAGCGCTACAAGACGACTTCGATGACCCCGGTTTCCCCTACGTCGCGAAGCTGAGAAGTGTACATTGACCGACCCAATTACAAAAAGCACCGGAGAGACCTAACGAAAACAGGAACGAACTCTTCGGAAACTACTCCGAAGACCACCGGTCGTTCAAAGGTGCAAAGCCACAACGGACACTATCCGTTACTCTCGATGAAAACGTATCGAACAACTCACTCCAAATTGATCGCGTCACACGGCCCCCGTCCCACGCCTACGAGTAGCCCCGTTACCACCGAACGTACACGGAGGAACCCCGTCGCTGCACCCGGAAGGACCATTCGCGGATCGACGTCGTTCCGACAGCGACATTTTACCGCCCCCGATACGGTTCCTTGCGTCTGGAAGCGTTCGTAGCGCACCGCGATAGCCGACGAGTCCGAATACGCGTACGCTGGTACGCTACACCGCCGAATCCGACACCTACAACCCCCTTTCCAACATCCCCGCAGCACTTTGTCGCACGAACTGCGGCGCGAAGTCGTTACGACATCGCCAACACCCTTAAGGAGGGAGAGAAGCAGACGGAATCCGTCGCCGGACAAAACGCCACCTACTCCCCCAAGCAACTGACGGCTCCAAAACCACACGATACGACCACTGACGCGCGACGGTTGGCCGGATATTCGCCCTAACCGTAGCGCTCTTGCCTCACCCCTATTTTTCGAATCTAGTCTGAAAGCCGCCTTTCCGATATCGCACTTACGTCAACGGATTCAACCTGACGTACGCAAAGGAAGAAGCACACAACACACAAGTTTTATCAAGGACACGCCGACATGGAACCGTCTACGCACCACCCGGTCCCTTCTTCTGAGACTCTTCACTCCGGCAACGTCTTGATACCCACGACCACGGCAACACGCAGTAACCACCACGACACCGCCCCCCACGAGTGTCGGAATGCCGAACGGTAGGCGACGCCGAGCCCCCTCGAACTGACCGGCTGGAACGACTTGAATACCCGGCCAGAGGAGCGTTGCCACCACGACCCTCACGATGACTGCGGCGACTAGGCGCGCTCGCCGCCGAACCACTGGCAACCACGCCTGACCACCCGCACCGGTACCTGCGTCACCGGCGAGCAGGAGCGCTAGGCACTTCCAACCCGACGCAACTTCCGCCATTGGCGGTATCTCCCAGGGCCTCACGTCGTCACCACACTGCTACAGCTACGCCACCGGACGCTTTGAGCCGCCACCGTCCCGATCGCCAAGCGACACCTTCCGCTACCGGCGGACAGGCCTCACACCGTCTCCCCCAGCTCCTCCGAACTCACCGGACCGTGCTGAGGTTCAGAGTGACCCCGTCAACCCATGCGACGCACGCGCCGCTCTCAGCGTCTGAACGATCTGTTGAACCTGATTCTCCACCGTGCCTGTTCCGTGCAACCCTTATAGACTCACCGACCAACTCGTCCAAACGTCGAGCCTGCTCTTCCATAAGCCGTCCGTCCAGCGCGCCAGCTAGCCTCCCGCAACCGGCCAGCATACCCTGCATGTACGAACGAGAAACGCGCAGGAACTGTGTTCGCGAGAACCGAGTTAAGGCCAAATGCCCTAGCCGCCTCACGCAGGCACGCTTCGGAGTTCGCCGCGCGACGCCACCCAAATGCGCAGCGCGTCATGGGCGCCCCGCACGTCAGTCCTGGCCTCCGAATCCCACGCGGAAACACGCATACAGCCCGCAAGCGGTTGAGCAACGGCTGAGGCGCTCGCCAGAGACATTCGACACCCAGTTTCGTCCAATTGGCGGCCTGAAAGCCCGAACCTGACCTCTCGCTCCCTACACGCACCAGTAGCCTCCACGATTCTCCGATCAGTCCGGCTCGGGCCGCCAAGCGATAACTGACCCGCACGAACCGCTGGACCCCCGCTCTCACGCCTCGGCACATGAGACGCTTATCAAGTCTTCTTCTATGTACCCATGCGAGAAGTAGTTCGGCCATCGCGAATGGCCAACGAAGCTGTCCCGTTAGGCAATTAGCACTCGTCGATCCGGGCAACGCGCCCGTAGCCGAGCAGCATGTAAGGAACCGAGTCCTCAAATATTACCAGAGAAACCCCGCGTCTGCGACCAGTCCGTCCCAAGAGTACTGCAAGAGCTTCTCACACCGCAGGGTAAAGAGTCCCCCGCAGATGTTCTGCAACCCTATTTCGGCCAAGATGCAACCAATTTGTAACCGGAGAGGACACAACCCCGTACTGCGGCGAATCGTCCTTGTATTGTACACGCGGCTATCGCCGCACGGGTGAAGACTCCACACCGGTCGCTTGGCCGCCTGAGGAACGCCATGAAAGCGAAAACATGCCTCACTCGGCGTACAGGATCTGAAGACGCACGGCTCAACGCTCCTCTGGAATAGCATTCCGCGAATGTATGCCACAAACCACGGACGGCGTCGGTACGGAAAAGGTTCGCGTCGACCTCCACAGACGATTCCACGCTCGGTCATACCAGTATACCGTCGTACGGTCGTTCTCGCGACCGAAAGTACTCGACGTGTCCAGGGAGTAGAAGAAACACAGGATGTGAACCCCGGCTATGCGGCTTCCGTCGCGCGTTGCTCCCCCAAATGCTCGCGGTATCTAACCAGTACACGCTGGATCGACGCCGGTGTCGAACATTCACCCAACGGCGAGAGGGTTACGTTTTCGCGGAAGTTCGCGTCGGAATGAAGCCGTGCATCAGGCTCTGAAGTCGGCGTTGATACTCGCGCTCCTCGGGGCACCTTAAGTACGGCATATCGGCTATCCGAAACGTCCTTTCGTCCGCACGACCGACGATTCCAGGAAGGTGATTCCAACGTGCCTGCCAAGCTTCCATCGCGTACGCTTTGGGTTACGGCTCGCCACCTCACGTAATGGAGCGAGACCGGAATGGCTGCGAAGCGACGCGCATCGAAGTACTCCGCATTGTCCTGAATGTACCGTTGACCGTGATCGGAACCTGCTTCGACCGACGCGGGGCCTGGCTCGTACGACGACTACGATGGTCGAAGCTGACCAGGAAGCGGCATAGACCGAAACGGACCCGCCACCCGGACACACTCGGTGATTCGGATTACTCCCATCGCAGACGCGAGGGACACTGCTGATTAGCGAACCCATCGGTGGCAAGGAATGACGGTGGAAGGAGCTCTTATAGCCGCGAATACGACACGGAGATCACGGGCTAAGACGACGGTGCGGACCTCGCCGAAAAAGCGATAATCGCTCTACCGATACGCACACCTTTGAGGCCTCATACACCTTCAAATTTATTCCGAGCGGGCATGATCACGTACAGTCCACCCTTTCCGTGACGCTAAAAGCCCCATCCCGCTCGAACGCATCCGACGTGTAGTCGCCGCGCCGCGAGCCCAGCTCGCATAGTCAGTCACCGCACAACCTCGCTATAAACGCCTTCGCTGCCGTCGCCACTATCGTCGGAGTCGCAAGCGGGACAGTGTCCCCGCGGCCGCGCACGCCTTACCACACGGTACCGACCCGAAAACGGACATTGAGCGTCTCACGGCGCGAACGCGCCGTAGCGGCGAAAGGAGGATTATTCGTGCGCCCCCGTGACCGCTCCGTTGCACACCAAAAAATCCACACCAAAAGACCAGAAAACAACACTCGTGATAAAAAACACAACGAAATACCAACATCGGCGCTTCCGTCGCTTTCGCCGAATTGGACCGAAAGTCAGTTCTGACCGCGTACCTACCACATGTGGCGATGTCTCTCATAGTCGGCGCAGCCGCTCACGCGAGCTTCCATCGTCCCGCATCGCGTCCAGAACGGGACACGCGCCACGCGCCAAACCCATAGCGCCTTGTCGCCAGCGGGTCGTTTCAGTCTACTAGCTCCGCGCTCCCCCACGCCACGCGTGTAATTCTCACATGCTTCGCCCCGCCCTGGCGGGCTTCTGTGAAAGAAACGATCGGTATGGCTTCTTCATCAGCCGAACGGACTGTGGCCAGCACTGCTGCACTTCCGAGGACGGAGGTGCAACTAAGGAGATCTGTCGATAAGCACGAATCTGATGGCGAACCACGACGTACGGATGAGAAGGAGTGCCGTTCGTACGTGTGGGCTGCCCGGGCGGTAGTTTGTACGCGTATGGCCCCGCATCGATATCGTCCCAAAAGTAGTAGGACAACGTGTGCCGCTGGGTCGACGCATGACAGGCGTAATATAGTTACTGTAAGTGCTACTAGAGCTGCACAGGAGGCGGGTTACCCATATAGGTAGACCCGAACCTCGCATCGACCTCACGTTTTAAAAACACCCAAGCACCCTTGCCGTACGTCTTGCTCGCAAGTTGCGCTACGACAGGCCGTTAAGCAAAGTACTACAAGTTTATTAGGCCGTTCGTACCCGTTTGCTACGCTCCGCTAACGGTGCTTGGTGATATCAACCGCCCACTCTCCCGCTGACCGCCCGGTGCTCCTCCTTACTCCCCGTACGGATTCGTTACAGTCGCTCCTCGAGCCGCCAGCTAACTCCGTCGCCTCAAGTACCGCTTCGGTTTTCTCCCATACTTAACTATATCACATGACAACCACTGTATTAGTATCGATTCGTATTGCCGATGCATCTTGATTGTTCCCCCACAAAATCGAATTTCTATGAACAAATGCTCGTTAGAGTCATTCCAATCTCTTCCGCGTCTGTAGCCCTGCATTGACAATGGCAGAAACGCAAGTGTTAGATCCAAAACACCTTGTCATGAAGGACCCCTGTTAGAACCGTAAAGTGTGATACTGGCAAGCTTTTTAAAACAATTGTACTTACGCGGCTATCAAGACAAAAGCTTGAAAAGTCGCGCACAACCCAGAAAAGCAGACGCTGTAAACGCAACACCAGCACTGGTTATACACCTCGGCTGTGCACCGTTTGGCCGCCTGAGATTAGGGGAAACGATGAGGCCGCAATGCCCGAATACCCACACGGTCATAGATGAATGAAAAGGCGCTTGTGCACGCTGCGAAGCGTTTTGAAGTGATGGTGGTGTTCGCGGGCATGGTTCGTGTCGATAGACGGAAAGGTCATGTTGATGTCGTGGCTGGGTGGTTATCCTGAGCGTTACGGTACCGCCGACGGGTTACCGCCGAACAAGCACGTTCGAACCACCCGCCCGTCGGGTTCCACCTCCGATCGGCACTCAACGTGATGGTAGTGTGGCCGGCGGGCGATTGTTGGTGTGTCAAGGTCAGGAAGCGCGAAAGGTCGGTGATCTGTCGGCGGACGGCTACCGCCCAACAGTACCGCCACGGTATCGACCGACGATGCACCGCACGCGCGGCACTCGACGGCTGCTGCGACACCTGCGTTACATTATTGCACATGTCGTAGCGTTGGCCCACTGTACCGCAAGGCAAGCTGGACATTCGCGTCCTGTCACGGGCATCGTGACGTAGATTGTAACGGCGTTGTAAAGTCTTGCTAGCATCACTTGGTTACGAGCCATAATGAGGCTTAAGTATGCCATAAAATTAGTAGTTTGCTCTCATAGAGTACCAGTCCAATCGACGAAGAAGACTGGTAGTTTACGTTAGAACAAGAATACAGCAGAAAGACACAACTACAAAATCACAAACACAAAAAACAAGGCAAAGCCAAACTATAGACAAATAAAAAAAACAAATAAAAACCTACATATGTATAATATATGACTATTAGGTTATTGAATAATTGGACGACAAAAAACTTTTCTAAAACATAGACTTTTAACATTTTAAAATTTTGCAGCACAAAAGGCCTCTTCGAGTATACGAGCCAGATTTAAGATTAAAAAATCAAATATGCAAAATCACAATACATTGCATATAATAAGGATTTATTATCGAAAACGAACTGCCACTTTTTGCCAAAAATAAAAACATAACTTGTATGTGCAATACTTCATAACATATTGTCGATCTTATAAATATAAAAACCGTCTTTCCTACCAGAAACCAATACACTTTATGTTTTTCAACAAACAACGCACTTCTTCTGTCGTTATTATTAAACTGTGCGAACCGCGTTTGGGTATAGGTCAATACAGCATTAAAAATTACTCTAATCTCCTTTTAATACAAACCAACAAATAGATAATCTTCCATCCATATACCTAGCTTCGACAACTTCTTATTGCTACCTCTCATAAATTTTTTAGCTTACCAACAACTTTATATTTGCTTGTTTCTAATAATCGGAAAAAACAAATGCTGGCTCTGCCAACACTTGTTGCATCTCCCTTACTTCCGCGGAAGGAAAAAAAAACAAAAAAGGGAAAGCTAGGCGTTATTTTCGGGACAGTTTTAAAACCCGGCCTCGATATATGTTTCGAACCATGGGCAGGACTTCTGGGCTCGTCGGCAGTCTGTCTGTGCCGCACAATTAGTAGCAGAGTTGGCAAACTTTGGCTTGCCCAGAACTATTTGCACTGTCGCCACTCTGGCAAGGAAACAAAATGGTTCTTTATTCTGCTGATCATAATTTTTTACCCATCATCAGCGACTGCAAAAGCTCATCTGCAGCTTTAACAATGACTCGCAGAGGATGACCGAAGGGTGCAAATTTGCTGGTCGCCCAGCCTGTTTGAATTTATACCACTTTGGGTAGAGCACGAGCTGACTTCGCCAAACATCGTGCTCCGAGATATGTGAATTCATCGCCAGACTTCCCGGGCGTCGTCGGCAGGTCTTACGGATGGCACCAGGGAGGGAGGCAGATGTGCAAACGTTTGGCCCCCAGCACTTTTGCAACTCCACCCAAACCTTTTGGCGGTAGAGCTTGAGCATGGTGGCGGCGCTCGCTCTCTGATAGTTGAGCCATTGCCAGACCAACCCGGTGCGTCCGGCAGTCTGAACGGTGGCTCGCAGCGGTGATGGCAGAGGTGCAAAACGTCTGGCGCGCCAGCACTTTTGCAAAACTCCGCCATTTGGTAGAAGCACGAGCCGGCTCGCCCGTTCGTTGCTCTGATATGTTGTGATCATCGCAAGACTACCGCTTGTTCCCGCAGCTAGACGCGTGGCTCGCAAGTGTGCAGAGTGCAAAACTGCGGTCCGCCCTAACTTTTGCACCTCGGCTACTTGCTGCAGGCTCGAGCTGGCTTCCCAGCTCGTGTCTGATTTGTAGCGTCTGTCTCTTTGCAGATGCTAAGTTTTTGGAGGTTTTCGTTCAGTAAAAAATTTTTGAAAAAATATCGAGATCCCAAGTATTTCAAAAATTGAAATAATTGCTTGTTCGCCACGAATCGCGTGCAGTAGAATAACTGAGTTTTTCCACTCTGCTAGTTCTTCAGGCTACGCTGAACGATTCGCGAAGTCTAGGTTCAGTTTACATCAAGTGCACATTACACGATACTTCTGCGAATGATACCCTGCAACGCAGCAACTTACTGGTGCTAGTACAGATGATTGCCATTCTTGAAATCACCTATTTTCTTTCGGACCGTTTGCAACCACTAACTCGCGATATTACATGTACCATTTCCCCGGATGGACGGTGTAGCGCATCGGCGGCAGAGCTGCAGAGCCTGCACCTTGCACCCAAGTGCGGATCGGTAGAACACAATACGCACTCGAGAGGATGAGCGCGAATCCTCTCATTCCTCTTCCGATCTTCAAGTAATGGAACCAAACAGAGCATGGTTCCCACTGATAACTGCAACCTGCAACTCGTGAGCTACGTCCCAGCAAAATCATTTACCTGATACGCAAGCAGAAAATCCATAAGTTAGTCAACTGCTCTCTTGGATACAATCTTGAAATGCGATGGAACGTACCATTGATAATCAAAACAGAAACGTTGCCTAGAAAAGTCGACGACCTAGAACCGTAAAAGGAAAGAAGAAGGAAAGGAGGGTTAGATTAGCAACAATCCATCATCGTAAAGTCGAAAGATGGCGAAGCGAGAACCACAAGCCAACGAAACCAAGAAATGCCCATGCAGCAAACATACCGCAAGATCGAATAAACGAGAGAGCAGCCTATGCTCCCAAACCAATACAGTAATCCCATCCCAACAGACAAGATCAAGATCGCAAGACAACCAAAAGCTAGCCAAGACGCCGAGAAAGCTAGATCCTATGGCGCAACGAAATGAGCCATTGTCTCGCGTGTACTTTACACCGTCGCTTTTGGTTACCGCTGTTCCCGTTCACTCTTCAAACTCGTTCTATAGTCTTGAAAGAAAAGAAGAATTGAGGGTGAGACGGAACCCGTAACCCCAAAGCTTATTTCCGCCGTTTAACATGTCAGAGCGCGAAGAAAACGTGCGTGCAGGATAGTTAGTTTAGAGCAAAGAAAATACGGAAGATTATGAAGAACGTACGAAAAGACGCACGAATACAATCCGTGAGCATACGGATGACTCCGTCCTACTTTTTCCCCTCTACTTTATAGAGCCTCCATAAAGTAGAGGAGGGAAAAAGTAAGGACGCGCGGCAGTTAAACGCGAGATGGAATGCACGGTCTGACGACGTAAACGAAAGGTCAGAACCGAAGGCGCGCGCCGGCGGAGAAGAGCAGTTATTTTTCTGTTGCGAATGGGCCAAGTGTAACAGCGTACAAGCATTGCGAACTACAGTTTATAACCCAGTGTTAGATAATACGAGAAGTACACCCTTTCTAGGGACGTGTACTACCTCCTTTGAACGAGAAGCACGTGATTAAACTCAAAATATATTCTCCGTTCTCAGCTTGACGTCGAATTTGACCTGTCGCACGACCTCCTTCTCCGCTCGGACGACCTTCTTTTGCCGTTTTTGTCGTCGTTTCTTCTTCATTTCTTCTTCCCATGGTCTACTACTGCACACATAAGAAGCGTGAGTGCCGGTTCGTTACTCGCCGAGGAGTGTTGTTTCTTCAACAGCATGTCAACCATTGCCCGTTTCGTCTGAAAGCCGCACTGGGAAGACGACAACAGCGGCCCATTCGAAGAAGCATGCGTTCTCAAGCTTTCTGCGCCCGCGCCCGCATCTTTCCCAAAACGGTCATTGCCCCTTGTCGCCTTTCCCGAGCCTCAGGTGGCCGAACGACATCGTTGACCCCACCCGTCCCCCTCCCATAAACTGACACTTGCATGTTTCTTCTTCCGGGTCCTGCGATAGAGCGAGAACACGGAAGCAGTCTCGCCCCCACCTTCTGAGAGCCTCGTTGAATTGCATATGATATCTCACGGTTTTCTGCTTCAATACTTCCAACCTTGGTCATCGTGAACAGACGAGCTAATGGCTCTTCCAATGACCCGCGATTCTCGCAAAAGCGATTCAAACGAGATCATAACAAGTTCCAAGCGCTGTACAGAACTGAAAGAACGCCATTTCGAACGATACGCCTCAAAGACGGTTTCAATCGAAGAACTGTCTCGCCAGAAGGATGTAAGTTCAGCGCCACCCTCTACACGAGAACCCCGTTCAGACACTTGTGAAAACAGCTCCAGTTGGCTAACAACAAAACACATTCTTCCACCCTATACCTCAGACCCACTCCACGAAAAATCTCACCCCATGTCCGGCTCTCTCCAAGAACGCCGCCTCAAACTTAAGGAAATGTCATGCTCTTTGGATAGTAGAATAGTGTGTACTCCCAAAAATAATTACAGTGAATCTTGCGTAGTCTTCTGCAGGTATACACCGAATAATCTTCAACAACTCTAAAGCAAACATCGTTACCGCCTATCCTCTTCACCTCATATTTCTCAACTTCTCCGACGAGCTTCGCCGTAAGTGTATCCGTGATGACCTCACAGTAGTAGCATACTTCCCTACCACACTGATCGAGGTTTCCGCATCTGAAGCAGACGCAATGCTATTCGTTTCTAGCAAGTCTCTACGCGAGTCCAGATGCAAATCCTCAAGAATCTCTTCGTCAAGTCCTGGAGCCCATTCTAAATCTCACGCAGAAAGGTTTTCAGTTCATCGGCGAAGAAAACTAACTCGAGTTTGCCATCCTCTGCTTGCAAGTATATATGGATATTCCTGACTAAGGACATTCTGTCTCACAGTTCTTCATGGACCAAAACGGAAAGCCCTGCATAGATGCAAAGCCCCTCCGCGTCATCCTTTATGCAGTCCTATACCACCTCATTTTCAACGACGTTCTCAAAAGCACACGGAATAAAAGCAATCCGAAAAAGACATAACAGCTATCTAGCAACCATCACAAAAAGACGAGGCGGAAACGTCCACGTCGCAGAGGGAAGGAGATCTCAAACGATACTCTGATGGTTCAAAATTCCAATATCTCTCTTCCTTCGTTCCCCTCGAAAAACTTCCGTAACCTTGGAATGGATCCCGGATGTTTCTCCATACAGTCTGTCTTCATTCGAAACATTACATAACTGCATCTCGGCATCTCAAAGTTGAAAAAACGGCCACAATCGAGAGACTGCAGTCGACACTGTGCCACCAAATGAGGAAAACATCGCATCGCGTTCATTGAACGATCGCCACCCAACTCCTCAACCCATGAAAACGCAATTCTAGCTGCCATAGAACCGATTCTCCTGCCAAAGGTGATAATATCGATTTCTCCAACGCAGGAGAAAGCG
Source organism: Gracilaria domingensis (assembly GCA_022539475.1). Lineage (NCBI taxonomy): Eukaryota > Rhodophyta > Florideophyceae > Gracilariales > Gracilariaceae > Gracilaria > Gracilaria domingensis. The sequence goes on along the minus strand of VCMS01000465.1, from coordinate 51,703 downwards.
CAAATCGAATGGAAATCTTCACGAAAAGACGGGTCTCCGTGGAAATGCTGGAGGCCAAAAACTAACAAAGCAATTGACATGTCTTTCCCTTCATAGAGCATTCTTTGACATATGCTTAAGAAACGACGTTTGCCCAATCACAACCGTTTCTTCCAGTACTCGACTGCTCTCGACTTATTTCAAGATACAATCGGACCCGTATTGGACTGAAACTCTCGCCTGTGTGTCTTAGTTCGGAGAACTGAAACCTTCAGCGCTTCGCAACAAAGACTCTGGCGGATTCATCCCTCCAGGAACGTGCGGGAACTCTGAAGTTTCATACTTCTTCGATCATCTCAGGGACGAATAATTCGCCGTCTGGGAAGTATCAATACACACCGCAGGGCATATAACGCAACAATGCACACCTGCTATCTTAAGAGACACTACAAAAGACTTCCAGAAAACAGCAACGGCTGTGGAGGAGACCTATCGCTCATTGACACAGATGTTAGAAAACCAATGAAGCAATTACTCCCTTACCAGCCGTTAATGCCAGTTTACCAGGAACTCCACCACAGCTCCTCGGTTTTGCAATGAGCGAGGGCGTTTTTCACTACGAGCCGGATTCTTCAACAATTGTGTTCAAATGTCCAGTCAAAAAACATGGACTGCTAGAGAAATGTCTCTCAATACGCGACAACTAAGTCGATCTGCATCAAATTGGAAACAGCCCTTCCTCCATTCCTCAGTCTCGTGAAAGAAACACTGGATGAGCACTCTTTACATAGCTTCCAGAAAGATCAAGCGATAGACTCTGGTGAATTCGGCCCCTCGGTGAAAGGCGGTTTCGTTCCGACTCTTCGAACACTTCCGCATTCGTCTTCTAAGGCACTTAAGCCTGAGGACGACCCAAATACCCATCACCAACGTTGTCTTCCTTCTCCAGCATTGTGGTCCCAGTAAGAAAGCCAAAGTTTTTCAAACTTATTGGTAACGAGAAATTCGAAGACTTGGGTTGCCCAGTAGTCGCCTGATTCGAATACTCTCTCCTACTGCTGCCTACTTACCGCACAGAGGGCATTCGTCCGGTATTTCAGGTTTACCCCCGCACAACAAACATCGACCACATATTGAATCAATATCTTTAACCGTGGCTACAAACGATGAGAAAAGAACCACACTCTTCCTTCCCTCGTCATTCCAAGCGGAGACTTATCGTAGAGTTAACTCCTTGTAACGGATGGTTCCGGCTTCGCACTACAGGAACTGTTCCATTTTCCGATCAAAAACTACCCTGCTCCACCTTTTGTCCTCCACTTCAATGTTTCAACACCGATTCTACATCAATCGATTCTATCATGATTCAGTGGAAGGGACCAACTGACCACGTTGATCTGTGTACACCTCTAAACATTAAGAGCTCCATACCTCTTACCATGTTCACCTTTATACTGGTGCTCTCTTGTCATCCTTTGTTACTCCGAAATCGTTCATGTCCATCTTCTTAACTCATATCCCCTTCCTCGCATTCACCAAACGAAGCAATCGCTAAAGTACCCCAATCTTCGGCTCACAACTGTCAATAAAACAATTCTTCTTCACAGTGAGGTTAAAGTCTTCCGTTCGACGGCATTCGATATCCAAATGTAGCCTCTCTCATATTACCAGAGAAAACCCTTAAGTCCATACTCCGTTGTCGTTGTCCAAAAATTAATCGAACTCGCTGAACTGTCGTCCTCAAGACACGTTGGCCTAACCATCCCCCAAACATCTTTAAACACAGAACTAGCAGTTCGGCAAACTCTTTGAAACAGTTCTGTCTCAGGCTCACCCCTGACACATCCTACTTAGAAAGGCTCACAACGTCAACAACCCAAGCCGTCCAAACGTGCGAGCAAACAGTATTTGCCATCTAAAAAAGAGCGCCTATCCTTGTCTTCCACATCATACCCAATTTAAAACCCTTCAGCACTTGTACCCGAACACGTTTCGGCAAGAACAATTCTTGATCTTCCGTCGGCCATATCTCGACATTGTCCGCATCTGACTACTTTAGACGAACAAATGGGGCTTTTCTCCACCATGAAGTGTTCGGTTACACATTTTCGTCAAGACCGCAGATTGTTCTCCTGGCGGCCTTCAACTGCATTAGTGAAGTTCTCAGCATCTCTTCTACCAGCTTTTTCTCTCCAAATCATCGTACCCCAGAGCCAGAATAGTTTATCTTCGTATTTCTCTTAATCAACCCACTGACGTCACTCATGTCTGCCCCGCATCTCTGCCTAAGCACATACTCATGCACAAAAATTCCATAGACACTGTAGGTAAGAGATGCTTTTCTAATACTTCCCACGTCAATCCTTCAAACTCCTTTCAACCATCTTCTATCAGCAAAGCATCTGGCCTCCACCTCTACCGACGGTGTGAACATGCCCAAAACTGCCCCAAGACTCCACGGTTTTAGGAACCATGTATGAATCCACCTTCCTCCGCCTCCAATAAGCCCTTCCCACTCTCAGTTGCTCTCTGCCACCTTCTCGCAGACGTACCCCAATTTTCGGAGCCAACTCACCTTCGAGCCATAGCGCTCACTTGTATTCTCTATCTCAGCATGTTGTGATACACTGCCGAGCAAGCCCCTCGAAACTCGTCGCACACCCTCAATTTATGCTTCTTCACCTGTCTCCCAGGTTCACCAGGCACCGTCTGTACTTCCTATCTCCCTCCTGTTTCATGCCCTCTTAGCCTTCAAGACTAGAGCCTTCTCCTTTCAAGCCTCTTTTTTCACAAAGCCCCGTACTCTCTCTTCGGCGACCTTCACCTAGAATTCCCCGAACCAGTCAATCTCTGTAACGTCTTAAACCTTTCTTTCAAGCAATTCTATAAAGAATCAGGTCTTTCATAGAGCTTAATTAACCAGTTTGGATAATCTTCCGTTATTTCCCTAGCTATCTTCGGCGACAGCCCCCGTAATGCCGCAGGAGTCGGTTATTTCGTTTCGGAACTATCCTCCATGTCCCATAGCCTTACCCACGAAGACGGCTGCAGCGCGTGTCCACCCTTGGCACACATGGCATGTATATCAGATGAATTAGGTGCCTCGTACGACTAGCAACGCCCCGCTCTGGAACAGAGGGAAGCGAAAAGTAACTCGTCTATCAGTGTCTCTCGATTTCTTATTGTCTTTCCTCCCTCCTGTCCGGACCCAATTGCGAGATGAACGATCATAACGCCCAGTTCTAGGAAACAGGATTACGTGACGATCTTAAGTATACGAGGTTCTCCGACTTCTCGTCATTTTCCCTTTCGTCTTGTTCTGCAAATGAATATAGTCTGTTCGCTTTGAAAAAACCTAAGCTAGTTTTATGGGCTATTTGGGCGCCGAGGCGAGTGCAGAGGCTGCACTCAAAAAATTAAGAAATTGGAAATTAGAATCCATCTCGCGCAGTTTAATTCTGGGATCCTAGTTTTTCGTAAGCTTCTACTTGCGCCGCACCACCCCCATTCCACTCTTTCCGCGACCCTCTCTCAAATCTGCGCTCGTGCTAGTTTGCGTTTCCATTTTCTCCCAATGCGATGCAAGTTCGCAACTCATCTCAGTGTCAAACACCCTTGCTATTCATTCTCATCTATCATGGCTCCCCACCTTGAAATTCTAGACAGCAAATTTTATTTACTTTGCGCTCTTTGCGCGAGAAGAGACCCCGACATGCACACCTATTCCACTCGGCTGTCGCCTACCGATTTCGTCCTGCGTCCGGCCGCGTTCCAGGTACCAGGCCCGACCATGACCTCAGCACATCGCGCGGTGCCGTCTTCGCGCCCTCCGCCTCCCGCCGTTGCGACGCCCACAACCAATTGCAGCGCGCTCATCACACCCCAAAACAGTTTCATCCTCTCGCCAAAACTACCCTGTATGGAGATGAGCCTTTCGTTCCCGTACATTTCCCGCAGAGCGTCGAGCTCCTGCTGTCATGCCACCCAACTTCGCGGTGCTCCATCGCACCCGATGTACGCAGTCATCACTCCCGGTCGGTTACCCCGTAAACATCCGCACGGCATCCACCACAGAAGCTTGAGGGAACGCTTCCTCAACTTCCCGAATGATACAGATCCACTTTCTCCTTTATTTCAGTCCTAACTCTTCGAAATCCACCTGCGCAGACGATTTTCGGAGGACACGATGCCGACGCAAGAGAGAAGCGGGAGAAAAGCACGAAAATACGTTCAGTTAGAGCAGTATGTCGGAAGAGAAGAACCTCCAACGGTCCTGAAACGATTTTAGAATACGTAATCATAATATCAATACTACGGTATCTACAACTATCATAGTGATGATGCCCGAAAACACCCTCGTTTGGTCGGCATCCAAGAGCGCCAATGGAATGCCGCCTCATCCACGTCATAACAGCATCATTCCTATTTTTGACTGCGCGACAACCTGGCAAAAGATTCACATCTGACCTTTTTCCCAACCTGGAGTACATTACTCTCGACAACCCGCAGATTCGATTCCACAAGGCTCTTGTCAGGTATCCCGTAGCAATGCCAACAAAAAAAAAAAAAAAAAAAAAAAAAAAAAAAAAAAAAAAAAAAAAAAAAAAAAAAAAAAAAAAATGAATATTACTTCTCCTACAATCTGCCAAAATTCATTTCAAACCCGCGAATCTGGCGCCCGAATGACGCGAACCGTCGACCATGACAGAC
>VCMS01000465.1:27209-45722 GCA_022539475.1 Gracilaria domingensis | reverse complement strand
CGAATTAGAGGCTCAAGTTTCGCATTCTGCAGAACTCCCAAGTGGCGGCCTCATCCGGGATATACGAAACTCCCGGCAACGGCTCGATGAGGCCGGTTGTCCGGGATGTTTCGAGCGAGGTAACCGCATACGTCCGTGTTTTTACGGTCTGATGTCAACCAGATTATGGAACACCGACAGGTGTCGGCTCGGCTGCACGAGCAGGCCGCCTGGCACGCCTGCGACCGCCTGGCTACCCGTCTGGGAGACGGTCGAGCAAATCATCGTATTGATGCTGTTGCGCCGGGAGCCCGGTTTCTGAGGGTTCTCAGCACTCGCGCCGTTCCCGGGATCGTCCGGCAAGAGAAGGTCAAGGTTGAGTCTGACTCGTCTTCTTCATCCTCTTCTGATGAGGAGGGCCCCAAAAAGGGATCGTCTACCGACTCTTCGGACAGCGCGGAAGAGCGCTCTCGCTATCGTGCATCCCGTTCGCGGGCTACTGAAGCCACTTCTGGCGTTGCACGAGGCCGTACGAAAGGACGGAGACACCTCGGATTGAAGGAGTTGAAGCCGACAAACTTACTGTATCGGAAGCTACTATCTTACCGATATTATCGGCTTGATGACACGACGCCACAGAGGACCCCACGTGGGACTGGCAAAGTGCGAAATCATCTCCGACAAATGGAGCTCACGCTAAAGCCCCACAAGTTCTCTGGGGAAGATCCAATTCTTGTCTTGGATTTTCTTAGCCGCTTCGTAGCGGAAGCCGATGTACTTCGGATGAGTGAGGCACAGGCCTACATCGCGCTGCCGTACTTTTTGACGGGTGTAGCCGAAGATCAATTCAATTCGGTTCGTGGGTCGTCTCGCGCCTCCGAAGGAGGAGTTACGTGCTGGCCGGAAGCGGTACAATATCTCCTGCGCTCTTACGCGACAGGCAATGCGATACAAGGTGCCATACTCGCGCTACGAGACACGAAGCAAGGAGCCGAAGAGTCGGAAACCGTTTATTCGACCCGCCTCAATAAGGCTTTCCACAGATGTGGCAACGTGTTCTCCGCAGCCGAGCGGTGTACGATGTTTGTTGATGGACTGGACCGATCAATTCGGACGTTGGTAGCCCATTATCGGGAGAACAAACGCCGGATTACCTATCTGGAACTCGTTCAATTTGCCCAAGCTGAGGGAGATGCAGCTCGAGCACGCGCTGGTACCAAGACGCGCACGCGCCGACTCCTTCATGTAGAAGGCCGAGACTCCTCACTGCCTCACTCGCGAGGTTCTGTTCAAGGGGGTTATGATAACCTGCACCTGTTACAGGACGATGGTTCAATGCCGAGTTCGGAATTGCCGTCGACGACGGAGCAGTCTACAGTGGACGGAGACCCCGCTCTGTACGCCGGACGTCAAGTCCCGGCATTGCCCGTGCCGCACTCTGGCGGATATCGAAGCCAACGCCCTGGATGGAGGGACCCGTATCCTCCCCGACAGGAGCGCCGGCCGCCCAACGCGGATCTTCTTCGTCACCTTATTTGTCATACCTGTTACAGGCCAGGGCACATCGCTCCGAATTGCTTAATGCCCATACGGGATATGGCGAAGATAGTGCCTCAGTATGAGTCGTTGACGCCCGCCGAGCGGGAACGTGTTCCCGACAAATCGTACCTTCGTGCGAAGGCGGAGACTCAGCCTGGGAACCAGGAAACAGTGCCATCGAATGGTGGAACTGTAGCCGCCCCTGCGGAATCGCAACCTCCGCAGATTGGCGGCGACGCTCAGAAAAACTGAGCAAGGGAGCCTCCAGCAATGGAGAGGCGCCCCCAGCGACGGGGTTTAGTGCGCCTGAGGCTGAGAAGCCTCGCTCCCCGGTCACAATCCTTTCGAGGAAACTGGCCACTACAGACGTGGACTCTGAGCACCTTGGTGTCTTGCGTCGCCCGTGGATACGGTCTAAGAACAGCCGGTTCCCGGATAGAGTCCTGGTCATGGCGAAACGTAACTACAAAGTTTACGCCGACCTGGGTGTTTCCGACCAGTACATGGTTCGGCAGTTGTCCGTGCTCGATACAGGAGCTGGGCCAAACTTTTTGGTTGAGTCTATGATTCCGCCGCACTTGCGGTCTCGCGTTCGTGCGGCGCCGCAGATTGATATAGCGGATGCGAACAATCGGCCACTTTCGACTGTGGGAGTAATAGACCTGCTCGTCAGGCTTGGCCGCTACGTGGCGAAGCTCGATTTCTTGGTTTGCAAGCAACTCGCTGCGCCGGTTATCCTCGGCTGCGACTTCTGTGACCGCTTCGTCGATGCAATTCGACCGCGGAAGCGAACCATCGAGATGGAAGATGGGACTACTGTACCGATCGTTCGGCGTCCCCTTAGAAGGGCTCTGAAGAAGCAAGTGCCATTGCCTGCTGCGCAGGAGCCCACCGTCGATGAACGGAAGTCTACAAAGCTCCGAGTAGCTCGGTCTATTTCCATCCCGCCTGAATCACAGGTCTGGGTTACTGTGACGTCCCCACAATGTGGCTTACAAACGGTACAACCGTTGCCTGCGTTACAGGAGAAGCATCAGCTTGCCCTCGCTAATGGGATTGTTTTCGTCGAACCCGAGAAGCCTTTTCAGGTGCTGGTTGCGAACTTCAGCCGTTTTCCTCAACGGTTGGTTAGGAGCCAAGTTATCGGTTCGTTGCTTCCGCACCCTGCGGCTATAGTGCCTACTCAGGTTTCTATTGCCGAGGTTCTCGGAATCCTCGAAGCTGAGGAGGGGGAGGCGGAACGGAACAATTCCGAAACGAATACTGGACCGGACAGTTCGTCGGAAGATGCTACGCCGACTTTGTCGGATGCAAATAACCGCACCCTGTCGAAGGAGGCAATGCCGACCTCGTCGGACAGTAATGATACGGACCTGAGTGCTGCTGACACGAAGGATAAGGCAGTACAGGAACTGGAGTCTCTGGATCTTGAACATGTCCCAGAGACTCACCGCGATAAATTGCGGCACATGCTTGAGGAGTTCACGCCCATGTGGGATGGCACACTGGGTACGATTGGTATTACCGAACATCGGATTGATTTGCTACCGAATACTCGGCCCATTTCGCAACACCCTTACAGGGCGGGACCGACAGCTCGGCAGGAAGAGAAAGCTCAAGTTGAGAAGATGCTCCGCGCTGGAGTTATCGAGCCGGCTCAGTCACCTTGGGCATCTCCGGTGGTGCTCGCGCCCAAAGCTGATGGGTCTTGGCGATTTTGCATCGATTACCGCAAGCTAAACGCGGCTACAGTCAAGGATGTATATCCTATCCCACGAATGGATGAATGCATCGATTCGTTGGGCGACGCGAAAGTGTTCACAACCCTAGATGCGAATTGGGGCTATTGGCAAGTTCCCGTGAGGGCTGAGGATCGTGACAAGACAGACTTCGTTTGTCATGAAGGATTGTACCGATTCAATCGGATGCCCTTTGGGTTAACGAACGCGCCAGCCACTTTTCAACGAGCTGTGGATATTTTGCTAGCCCGCTTTAAGTGGAAGACTTGCCTGGTATACCTGGATGACATCATTGTCTACTCCAGCAACCTGGATGAGCACTTGACCCACGTACGGGATGTGATGCGAGTCCTACGCGATGCAGGTATTACGCTCAAGCTCAAGAAATGTGAGTTCTTTACCGAAACCGTCAGGTATCTCGGCCATGTTATCCGTCCGGGACGGCTTTCGATTGACGAAGTACGCGTGAAATCCCTCAAAGAGGCTAAGCATCCGAGGACGCAGACGGAACTCCGATCTTTTCTCGGCTTGTGCAATGTGTATCGCCGCTTCATTCCGAACTTCGCGAATATCGCTGCACCTCTGAACGAGCTTCTTCGCAAAGGAAAACCAGTCGACCTGGAAGAATTCGACGACCGCAAGGTCGCGGCTTTCTCGTCGCTCGTGGACGCGGTGACATCGCCACCTGTTTTATCCCTGCCTAGGGCTGGTTTGCCATATGCAGTAGATACGGATGCGAGCGACTACCAAGTCGGCTGTGCCCTATTCCAGACCACCAATGATGGCGAGCGATTGCCAATTGGGTATTGGTCAAGGAGCCTCAACGTTCACGAGAGGAATTACTCGGTATCCGAGAAGGAGTGCTTGGCAGTTGTCTGGGCGTTACAGACACTGCGGCCCTATCTTATGGGGACCCGCTTCATTGTTCATACCGATCATTCGGCATTACGCTGGCTACTCTCTATAGCAGAGCCATCTGGCCGCTTGATGCGGTGGAGACTTCGCTTGTCGGAATTCGATTTCGAAATCCGTTACAAGAAAGGACTCCTGAACACTCAGGCTGACGAACTGTCCCGCTTGGAAACAGCAGCTGAAGCTGCGCCAGTCAATGATCTGGAGATACCGTGCTTCCTCGGAGAAGACGGCTCGAGCGATGCCGATGAAGAATCGGAAGGATGGGACATCTACGATGCTGTTTTAGCCGTGTCAGACACGCAACCCGAACCGGGCTCTTTCGTACCGATCAAGCCGGAGGAACTCATCCGGGAGCAGCACACCGACCGTTTTTGTACGGAGATTCGTAGTCGTCTAAACGGTGGAGCACAGTTGCCTTTCGTCGAGAACGACCAAGGATTTCTAATCCGAACTGTCGGAAACAGACCACAGATTGTGGTTCCGCACTCACTTCAGTCACGAGTACTGCATTTGTCGCACTATGCGAAGTTGTCAGCCCACCCTGGTGGCAGGAAGTTGTACTACACCTTACGGAAGGACTTTTACTGGCCAGCAATGGCTTTCGACGCGTATGCCACTGTTCGTGGATGTTCTGACTGCGCGAAGAACCGCGTCAAACTGCGGAAGTACTCCAAGAAGTTGGTACTCTTCCCTGCTAGGGCTCCACTTGAATTCGTGGCAATTGACTTGCTCGGCGAGTTTATCCGCACTCGCCGGGGAAACCGGTTTCTACTTGTGATCACCGACCGTTTTTCTAAACTGGTACGGACTGTGCCTTTGACGAAGGTTACCGCCAGTGCGGTCGCCCAAGCTTTCGTTACACACTGGGTTTTTGTCTACGGACCGCCGATTGACCTGTTATCGGACAATGGACCGCAGTTTACGGCTAAGTTCTTTCAGGACGTTTGCCGCATCTTGCGGATCCAAAACTGGTTTACGACAACATACCACCCCCAGAGTAATGGGCAGGTTGAACGTTTTAACCGCACAATGCTCAATGCATTACGGACATTCGTTGCCGAACATCCGTCGGAGTGGGATCAATACACCGATGCGGTGACATATGCCTACAATACGCAGGTTCATCGCACTACTCAGATCTCGCCGTTCGAGCTTGTGCTATCACGCGTTCCACCTTCGGTGGCTATCGAGCCACAGCCAACTTTGGATAAGTTCCCCTCGCCTCGTCTACACAGGGACGCCTGGAAGGCCTGGCTTAAGAACATCATTCCTACAGTTAGGCAAAACATCGATAAGGCAAAAGCCGCGTACAAGCGGAATTTCGACGCACGAATGCGCAGGGATGCCCCTCAGATCAGGGAAGGTAACTACGCCTTCCTACGGAAGGAATACTATAACCCGGAAAAGGAGAAGAGGCATAAGCTCTCTCCTATCGCGGACGGCCCCTACAGGGTTATTTCTATTACCGATACAACGGTTGTCCTCGATATTGAGGGTGAACACGAGCGTTTTTCGCGCGATCGCGTAACGCCTGCGCCAAAGCCTGTTCGTCAGGAAAAACAACCGGAAACGCCGGACAGCGCTACGCCTACTGTGGACCAAGCCGCGACAGCGGGAGAGCGCGCTTCGTTGTCAGTCTTGCCGCATCCTAGCCGCGGACTTGCTGATTTGCCGGCAAAGCCGGAAGCTAACCCGCCAGTCTCGAACGCCGCACATGTCCACACGCGGATACTGGCCCCTCAGGGGATACTCACCACCACCCCCGACGCTCCAACTGAGGAGGGGGAGGAGGAGGTAAGTCGCTCGATTTCGTTGTCGCCGTCGTCGACGGAAGTGCCTTTGCAGGCCTCTGGGTCGCACGCAAGTCGTGGTGAAAGCACGCGGACGCGCGACGTACAGCCGAAGATTCGGAAAGAAGCGAGAAACGCGCAGTTATCGCGGAAGCCTAAAGAGGAACGCACCACTTCGGTGGAGCACGAAGCCGGAGAACCGGAACACCAGGATGTAGCTGCTGCAGAAGTCGCCGCTTCGCCCGCGGATAGCACTGTACGGCCGTCACAGACGGAAGGACAAGAGCCTGCCCCAGCTGTGCAGCGTGAGACCGGTACGCCGGAAAAGAGGGTGGTAACCACCGCAGCAGCCACGACGAATGCGGAAAGTACATGCCCGCCGCAGTCGGAGCCCGGCAGCGGCAGCGCACTCGCGTCAAAAGAGGCCGGAAGACCGGAAAAGAAGCCTGTCCAGAAAGACCGTGTTGTTACGGCAGACCCGATTTCGGGAGATTTTATTGAAGCATCGAGTGATGAAGCCGTTGAAAACACGGAGGCAACCGCCGCAACAGCAGGCCGACATGCCACAGTAGGTGGGCAGCAGCCCAACGCTGCACACGCGCGCACGTTGCGCCAAGTGTTTGGCTTCGCCGGCGATCCGCCTCCAGTGGAGGGTGACAACACACGAACCGGGCACGTGCCTGCTGTAAGGCTTGCGGCCGCCGGAAACGGAAATTCCGAATTTGAATCGGCAACGCACAGCCGTGCAACGGCGCAGGCCTCACCGCCAGCAATGCTTGGCAAGACGTCGCCTCGCCACGTGCCACGGCACCACTCGCTGGCACACCGCATTGCGGACCATTCACCCTCACTTCGGGAGATCTTGCCGGAACGCCGGAAGCTCGCTATTCGAGAACACCGAAGCTCGGTAACAGCCCGACAATACGGGAAGGAAAGCCAGAACTCTGGGAGCATGAATGACAGGAAAACACCATGGTCAAAATGGCTCTCGCCTGGCGTACAGGGTGTCTTGCCGTCAGGACGGAAGCCGAAAGTAACCAATGAAGCCCACGACGGGAGAGGTAACAACGACACCTCGAGAGAGGATACATCGACAAAGCCGCATCCTGCGCGGAAGGTCCTCGATGAGGAGTATGTCATTGACCGTCTGATAAGTCACGGCTACGCCCCTGACGGGGAACTACTGTATCGAGTCCGTTGGTACGGCTACGCCTCTTCAGAGGATACGCACGAGCCCATTGAGCACTTGCCTCGCTCGAAGGTCTTGCAGTACCACCGTCGCACACGGACACCGATACCGGCTACGCTGGACAAGGCCCAAGTGGGTTGACCACCCACGTCTCTATTGAGCACAGCCGTCCCAGACGGAATATGCCGCCTCATGCGGACAATATTGCATTACGCAAGAATATGCCGCGTCAAGCGGATGCAACCAAGTTAAGTTGAGAGCACCAAGCCGCCCTACGCGGACAGCTTTGCGCTGACAATACACGCCGCGAAACGCGGAAGCCACTTTACAGTGGAGAAGAAGAAGAAGAAAGAAGCCTAGAAGAAGGAAAAGAAGCCAGGACACTGGAATGAAGACTATGAAGTTATGATTCTACAGCCGCTCACTGCGGAAGGCTAGCCTCTCTCTCGCGGGTCATTCGCAACAACCTTGAATGAGGTATTGCCCACTGAGAAGGGGAGAGCAGAAGAGAAATTTTGAGCCAAGCCGGCAACGGCTGGATGAATTACCACTACTATCCTGGTCATGCCCCATCATCTATACCACCTTCTGGTGCCAATACATATCGCACAGTGCCGAGTCCCGTCGGTTTCTTTGCCGCAAAGACGGATTTACATTCGCCATTACTGGAAAATTGCTCTCGACCGTTCTCGCTTTTCACGGTTTCATAGCCCAGTGTTCTTGAGTTATATGAACGCTCATGGGTGTCTGGCATCTTTTGAACCGTTCTACGCCATTTTCGAAGTCCGTTTGTTGACGGTACGCCTTCATTTGTGACGAAGGTTTGAGCACTACAGTACTTCCAGTACGCTGGATCGGACATGTGCTCTATCCGTCACACGGCATTCCCGAAGATCTCGGCATCGCTAGACCAACTCTTTGGATGGTACGAAGCGCCTCTGGGAGATCCCTTTCCTTGGGGGAAGGCTGGACGCGAAGTTCTGAACTCATCTCGGTCGGTCAATCAACTTGCCCTTTTGGGATGTCCGAACTGGAACGATCGCGTTTGACCCACTTAATCGGGAGCAAATTCCGATTTTTCGGCGTACATTGACTCTACCTAGAGAGACTTAAACTTGAGTTGAATGGCTTATTGCTGTCTTCAACGGTTGTGGAGTTATGGCGCTCGCGAAAACACCCCCTGTCAGGCTGTTTTTAGCACAACTTGGGACAGCGCTATCTCCGCAACGCGGCAGCGGATTGAGACGGAAACTGCCATCCAAATAGAGATTTGGCAGGGCTACAAGGAATGCGAGGGAATGCCGAGTTCGGGTATCGTTCAAGCCGCTCAGCGGAGATGGTCAGTTTGCCGAATTTCGGTTGTTTACAGCATACCTGAACCGAAACGACCTCGTTTGAGGCACTTCCCGGTCTTCAAATCCAACTTTTTTGGGCTCGATCGTCTTGTACGACGCAGGAGAAATATCCGACTAGCCGGTTTGCTCCGTACTTGACGGCAAGCCGAAAACTCGGAAGTGCCGAAACTGGTGAAGGACGTACTGTAGCCGATATCAGTCGGGGATTTTCGCCCAATGACGCCCACCGTCGTGGACGGGAGCCTCTCTGAGGAGGATGTAGGACTCATTGTCGCTTGTGTAGGAGACACGTACAGCCGCTAGGATGCGGAAGGGGAGCCCAACACTGGGAATTTTCGCGAACGACCTGAGAAACCTGCGGGCAGTCCGGACCCGTCGTTGACGTTGTCGACACCTCGACAAGGAGGCTCGTGGTCACTGCCCTACGCGAGAAGCCCCCTGGGGGATCTGGGACGATTCGACCGAGGAGTTCGGCTTGCGAGGATGGATTGCCGGGTTCCGGGCTCGTCAACCGCATCTTTGCGCGTTGTGCCTCGTCCTGAGGAGGGGGAGATGTAGTGCAAATTGCGCCAATATTATGCGCATTTTACAGTGCATATTATGCACCGGGTGTCCATTGCCGGACCCCGGCCTGCTGGCACATTTCTTAGAATTAGTAATTTATTTTGCCTAATATTTTAGGAATTTACACTGGCACGCCTCGGCCTCCACAGTACTTAGGGCTGCCGACTGCGCGCCAGCTTCACTCAGTAAACCTCAACGAGGCCTTTGGCTCTGATCTTCTTGCCGCTTGCGCACGGTCACCAGCCCCATCCTGGGGAATACCGCCGCAATTCCGGGCTGATCAACCAACCTCCGTCCCTGAGGAGTACTAATCCGTCGTCACGGCACTTTTCTTATCTATTTTATTGTTTTCATTTCCGTCTTACGGCTTTCGCTACTCTGCCCTACATTGTAGGTTTGTTTTATTTGTCTCGGGAGTTTTCCCGCTTATCGCGAGTCAGTGCTCCGCAGTGCGGCTCGTTTGTTGATCTTTTGTCGTCCCATACCGTTGGGCTGGATACCCCCACTCGCTGTGGCTCGCCGGAACCATCCGGATACCTACGCCGATTCTACCCCTTCTACCTCCGACTGCACGCCCAGATCGGGGCCACTCGGATTTACACCCGGCTCGTGTTGGCCCTATCGGAGGGTTCTGCCGCTCGACTGCCCTTCACAGGGAGCAGGGCCTGAACACCCTGAGGTGCTCGTCCGCGACGCGGTTTGCTGTTTTCCCGTCGAGGGTTTTGCACCACAGTTTATCCCTCGTATTTCTCTTACGAACGCCCACGACGTCACTCATGGTCTGCCGCATTCTCTGCCTAAGGCACATATCTGCACAAAGTTCCAGTATACACCTGTCGGTAAGAGATGCTTTTCTAATACCTTCCCAGCTCAACTCCTTCAACTCGCTTTCAACCATTTTCTTCAGCAAAGCATCTGGCCCCCCCTCTACCGAAGGTGTGAACATGCCAAAACTGGCCAAGAGCTCCACGGGTTTTTTAAGAACCATGTATGAACCACCTTCCTCCGGCTCAATAAGCCCTTCCCCACTCTCAGTTGCGTCTTCCACCTTCTCGGCACGGTTACCCCAATTTCGGGTGAGCGACTCACCTTCGAGCCATAGCTCACTTGTTTCTCTCCTTGCCCACGTCAGCATGTTGTGATACACTGCTCGAGCAACCCCTCGAAACTCGTCGCACACCTCAATTTTATGCTTCTTTCGACCTGTCTGCCCAGGTTCACCAGCACGTGTACTCCTATCTCCCTCCTGTTTCAGTGCCCCTCTTAGCCCTTCAATGACTAGATCCTTCTCTTCAAGCCTCTTTTTCAAAGCCGTACTCTGCTCTTGGGCGACCTTCACTAGAATTCCCCGAACCATCAAGTCCTCTTGTAGCGTCTTAACCTTTTCTTTCAAGCAATTCAGTTCATTTAAAAGATCAGGTCTGTTCATAGAGCTTGAATTCACACCAGTTTGGATATCTTCCGTTATTTCCCTAGCTTCTTCGGCGACATGCCCCGGTAATGCCGCAGGATTCGGTGTTATTTCGTTATCGGAACTATCCTCATGTGCCATAGCCTTAGACACGAGAGGCTGCAGGCGTTCTGTGTCCACGGCTCCGAGCTCCAACTCCTGTATCTGTCCTCCTCCATGGCATGGTATATCAGATGAATTGGGCCTCGTACGAGCTGCAACGGCCCCCGTTCTGGAAAGAGGGGAAGGTCGAAAAGTAACTCGTCTATCAGTTGTCTCTCGATTTCTTATTGTCTTTCTCCTTGTCCGGACCCATTGCGAGGCATGATACGATTCATAGCGGCCCCAGTTCTAGAAGACAGGGATGGACGTGACGATCTTAATATACTAGGGCTCTCACGACTTCTCGTCATTGTCCCTTGTTGTCCAGATCCACTGGGCGGCGTAACCCGCGCCCCAGTAGCTCCGGTCTTCGATATCGGCCGGGGACATGAAGGTTTTGGTGTCATACGAACCTCTTCGGTTCCAGTTGTCATGCCCTCCTGTCCTGACCCGCTGGGCCGAGTTACCTCATCTTCTTGAGGAGCAGAGACAGATGCACGATTTGCATTATCGGCAGTTGACGGCACGACATCGTTCGCTGATCCACGAATTCTTGACGCAATCCCGGAAGACGCTCCGCTGCGAGATGGGCGAGAGAGTCCTGTAGAAGGACGCCCACTGACTCTCTCCTTCGTCGAGGACGACTTCCGTTTAGGAAGTGCGGTGCTTGTAGCCTGATTCGTATCATCCGATGCTCTTCTCTTCTTCTGTCCACTCTTGTTCCGCTGCGTACTATTTCGCTTTCTCGGCGTTATACCCATGTTGTGGAGATAAACAGGGTAATGAAACGAAATTGTTGGGGAGGGGGGAGGGGGTGGGGGGGGGGTGCATGGTTCAGATATTCCGGGAGACTCCGCAGTTCCTGCTTTTTAGGAATTTGAGGTGCCCAATGGGTCGCAAATATCGCCGTTACAGATGAAGAGCTCCAGTGTACATGTACAACAACGCGTATTGCAGGCAGCTGCAACACTCACAAGCATATTTACTTTCTATTCGCTACTGAACTCATCTATTGCTCCAATGTCAGAGCCCAGTCCCAGGCGTACTGCTCTCCGTAGTTGAAATACAACTCTTCGCCCCTCTCAATATCTCTTACTGCTCTACAACGAAGTAGAGCATAGTTAGAAAGGTCTGACTTGAACTGTATCACGGACTTCGCTTCCACCACCTGCACATTGGCACTTCGAGTCCTGTTTGACCGGGGCTCCGATAAATCGGGATCCCCGGCATGATATCCGGCGTCGTTAATGTAGCCCCCGATACAAAAAGGCGCCGGGACAATGTAGACTTCGCTCTCCTTTCTATCCTGAGCCTGTCCTGGTCTGTTCCTCAGGTGCAGAAACTCCGTACCAGTCACAGTGACCATCATAGAAAACAACTTGTACCGCACTGGAGTTGCTCCGAGACAGCCACTTCCATACGTTAAGTGTCTTTCCTTCCGGTTCGTCAGATCCGTGTATACCAAAGTTCCATAGAAATGACAGATAGTTTCCCCAGCCAATATCTTATGTTCCGTGAACACCCCCATACCAGCACGGGGATGTCGAATCTTAGAAGATGCTATATGTAAGCGATAGCGATTGGCTTCAACAGTCAACAGCATATGCATATCCATAAGATTCAGAGCTCCTCGGTACTTCCCCTCCCAAAGATCTACAGTACGCTGTCCACACTTCTCGACAAAGTCCCAGTCCTTCCAGTATCTTCCTAGGAACTGAGTAATATGTCCAGGCATCACTTGGTACTGGGGGTAACCAAATGGAGCCTCCCATTCAAGCCGACCTCGGTCCCGATGTGGAACCCGTTCATAGGTCGTTGAAGCCGCATCCACCACCTCCTGTTCAACCAGGATGTCATTCTTCCCCCCGCGAATAACTTCGGCCATAAGAGTCGTTAGATGGTGCTTCGCATGGCTGAAACATGGCCTATTCTTCTCGCACCCCAAGAACTTCCTATGCTTTGTCAGCGATAGGCACGCCATACCCGTAGAAAAAGTTCCCGCGAACATGTCCATGACAAGATCACCCGGTCTTGTGAAGCGACATATCAACTCCTTCATCAACTCCCTCGACTTCTGCTCCGGTCTTATGTACTGCCCACCTGGTACTGAACTACCTGGCTCATGTACCTTCCATGTCAACCACTCCCCCGCCCTCGGTTTGGGCACCCGGTCAATTACATTCCTGTTAGCCGGGAAAGTGGAAGGAATGAAATTGTTCTCCTCAAATGGAGTAAGACTGGCTTCCTCCGATGGTCGCAATCCACGCTTCACCCCATGAACGGCGTACTCCGTTACGGGCTGTATCCCAAACTTCCGTGGATTCCCTCCAACATTACTGCGATCCCGGATGAACACCAGTGGATTCGCATCCACTTTAAACGAAGGCATGAGTTCTGGTTTACCTTCGCTTCCAGCTTCATCTTTCGTACTCGCCGTTTCCGAAAGTATCCTGTGCCACACATGAAACTGTGCCATGGCACAGAATATAATGAAGTGCCCACCTGACCGAAGCGCGGAACTTATTAAGTCAGCCGTACGGATCATGTCTTCCTCACTGAAGACATCGTGACCACTATTCCGTTTGTTCCTCTTCCTTCGAGTGTTAAAGGGAGGGTCTGTTAGGACAAGCTGTGCCTCACCCCATAAAATCTCACTCTGATTCACAAACGTTTCGTGTGTGTGCCTCAGGTCCTTCATGTCACAGTTGTACGCTACAAAGTGTGACTTTCTCATCCCCTTCCACACCTTGTCCATATTCATTCGAAGGAGACTGGATATCCCCTTCATGGGCGGCTCAATACCAGTCTTTTGGATGTTGTAACCGGCAACCCGAGATTCATGCTCCGCAAGATTCACCGGCTTCTCGAACTCGTCGCTATCGGAGCTCACGAGGTTCATATACTCTCGACGAGGTGGGGGTGGGGCAGACTTGGTCGAAGAAGGTTCGGCATTACCGGAAGTTTTAGGGGTTTTCGTCAGTTCAATATCAGGTTTCGCGTGAATGCCGACATGGAACCCTGCCGCATGACGCATATCCTGTATCGGTTTCCATAGCAACTCCGAAAACTTCTGAAATCGAGCAGGCAACTCACCGGAGTCAGAGCTAGATACGGTATCCATCCGTATCTCCGAAAACTCTATCCAGTTCCTCATCTGATCAACCCGTAAGCTATAGAGGCTATCGTGGGTGCATATGGTTTCGAGGTCTGTCAAAAACTCCTTAGCCAGTATTCGCAGGTTTGTATCGCATTCATCACTCAAGGTCTCCACCGATCCACTAGTACTGCTCTGTGGCACATCCTTTGTGTTGAATCGAGTACTCTGGCTCGGCGGGGCATAACCAGACTCCCGTGTCTCTAGCGCTGTATACTTCAACGTCTGCATATTCATGTAAATGTATGGTTTCACCATGTGCTGAACGTTCGTGTATCCAAGATGAGCCGCAAAACAACTCCATGCCCATACGACCTCACTGATAGCGAATCCCAGTCGATCACAGTTGTCTTTGGAGAACGACGTAAAAGTGGGTATGTACACAGATGGTGCATGGTTCACTTTTCGTTTCTTTTTCGGTTGTTTCTTCTTCATCATTCGGATGTTGTCGTTCTCTCCCATTATGTGGCCGAGGTATGATAAGTATATAACGACCTCAAATGGGTTCACAGCTGTTGGTGGGATGAACACTGTCGTCTTCAGAACCTGCTTTCTCCTGGTCATGAAATAACCAACCAGGCATCGCACCGGTAGGTATATACCCATATCCATAGAGAGAAGGAAAAAATCGCGCAGTCTCTGGTCCTCATCCCCGTCCTTCTTGTCAAGAAGCTTCGTTACAAGATATCGCTGTTCCACAGGTTTGTTATTCACAACACTCTTTCGCAGCTGTTGCAGTGTCAAGTTCTGCAGGTTCTTGGAGTTAGTGGCCTCCTCAAACATCTTCCTTGCCTCCGGAATATCCTTATAGTTCTCGGCGCAGAACTCTATTAACCCTCTAAACCCCACGTCCCGTGGCCGATCAGGGCCTCCATCGCTGTTTGCCAAAGCATCGCGAAGAACCAAGAAAAGTCTGACATATGCATGGAACGCCGGAGGCGGAGCACTCATGTCGATAGGATGTATCTCCTCTCCAACATCGGTGGAATCCATCGCTTCAGCGCAAACAACGGAGGCGAGCCTTTAAATGGCGACTTACGCTGGGCACCCCCGCTTTCGGCAGCTCCTCCCAGCGCACTGCCAGTCTCGTCCGTGTCCGTGTCCGCTCGGAGCGATAGCGTCGCGTGTCGGAGCGATAGCGTCGCGTGTCGGCCACGTCGCGATTCGGAGCTATTGCAACGGTCCCGTATTGTGCTAAAAGTCGCGGATCAAGTGGGTGTGAAGCGCTAGTTTTCTCTAGTTTGATATATGTGTACGGCGTGTGCAGCGAAATCACTGCCGGAAGTGCCGGGAGGAGTGTTTTGGGAGGTCTCCGGAAGGCGCCGGAATGTGGCCAGAACGTGCCCGCGGCGGGGGGGGTCGGTCGTGTTAGGGTAGGTACCCTAACACGACCGACCCCCCCCGCCCGCGGGCACGTTTTGGGCGATTTTTTGAAAAATGTGCGATTTTATGCCCGCGGGCGGGGGGGTCCGGTCGTGTTAGGGTACCTACCCTAACACGACCGACCCCCCCGCCCGCGGGCACGTTCTGGCCACATTCCGGTGCCTTCCCGGGACCTCCCAAAACACGCCGCCGCGCAGTGATTTCGCTACACCCGGCCGCCGGTACGTTGGCGCCGCTGTCCACGTGTATTGGCGGGAGTAGGCTGTACATGGAAGTGAATGAGTGTACTCTTGACTACTATGCAAAGCATTTGAAGAGCATGATTAGAGAACGCGACCATTGCTCGCGTGAGTCATCATTGCGCGAACTCCACGACTCTAAAGCGTACAATCAGTGTGCGAGCGGCCACGGACAGGACACGGACGAGACTGGCAGTGCGCTGGGAGGAGCTGCCGAAAGCGGGGGTGCCCAGCGTAAGTCGCCTTTTAAAGGCTCGCCTCCGTTGTTGTATCGTCCAGAGCGAGCGTATTGTTGATATACACCTTTCACTGCAATAGCTGTTCAACATGAAGCCAACTCGTGTTCGAAAGCGTACGCAAAGCGTGACTCCTCGCACTCGGCGGAGCACTCGATTATTGCAAGGTGGAATGCGGGTTTCTCTGCAGATGGATATTGAGGATGAAGGAAAGGTGATAGTCGGGGAAGCGTTGTTGCATGGAATTGGAAGTGTTCTACGCCGCGAGTTGCACGGGAAGCAATTGGACCCAGGTCTTGTGGTGGTTCATAATATTCTCATCAGTCGAAGCGGTCAGACGTTCTACCCTTACCGGGCGGAGGGCCTGGATCTTCCACAATATATCCAGGATCTCCGGACGGCCGCTCCTTGGGATGAGAAAATGATGGAACCGGTGGCAGCCAGCATTCCGGCGTCGAAGCGAGGAACGGTGAGCGCTATGAGTGAGGTGATGACGCCGACAAGCCGCACGGAGCCAATTCGAAGTTCATCAACACCGAGAGGTAGCGCATCAGTAGCACCTCCGCGGGCAGGTCCGTCGTCTGTTACGAAGCGGTCTATGGAGACGAGAGCATCCCCAGCTACGAAGCGGACAGGTCAAACAAAGTCTACCTCCGCTACGAAGCCCACTGCGTCGAAAAGGGCTTCTCCTGCGATGAATCAGACCGTCGACACAAGGGGATCTTCTGCGTCGAAACAGACGGTTCAGCAGGGGACGGCTGTGCAAGAGGAGGAAGATGAGATCATGAAAGGTCCCCTTCCAGACGCGGATGCGCAATCCGCGCAAGGAGCTGGTCCATCTGTACCCCAAACTGCACCAGAAACTGCGGAGCAGCAGGACGATGACGTTGTGCTTCTGTCCGCAAGAATGGCACGTTCAAGTGTTTCTGGCGAGCGGTCTGGAACACAAGGGACACCTACTCGGAGCAAGACGTACAGACGAATTCGTCAGAAGGTACCAAAGGTGAACCTCAATCAGTACCGGATGGTTGTTGTTACTGTTGACATCACTCTGGTGGACACTCCGCCCAATTTACTCCGTGGAGTAAGTAAACGCCACGTTGAAGCCCTTGTGAAGAGTATGGAGGAGCGGGGGATATTGCAGTCGATGGGTTCTCCAGTGGTGGCCTTACAAGATGCTACTACGGGAGAGAGGGATACTGACAAGGGACGCCTAACGAAGAAGTGCTTCATTGTAGATGGTTTGCATCGTCTGAAAGCTATACAATATTTGGCAGCGACTGGTGCACCGAAGTGGAAGCGATTAGCCAAGTTTTGGCGTTGCAATCTGCTGATACGAAGAGATGGGAGGCCCATTGGGATGAAGGAATTGTTATGTGTTGCTTCGTACCTCAATGAGTCGACGAGTACCATGCGAAGGATGATGTTTGCAGACAAGATACACTCTATAGTTAGTGTGGTCGCCATTCTAATTGAAGATGTTGAGGGGGTGACGCCGGCAGACGTGGATCCTGCAGAAGTGACAGAAGTGTTGAAGGAGAGCCAACTGATTGGGACTGTGCAAGAGCGTCAGTACCTGAGATATGCCAATGTCGCCCTGCAACTCATGTCTCGTGAGGGAATGCTGGCCCATTTCGAGGATATATGTGAGACTGTGAGTGACATAGGTCTCACACATCTGTCCCATACTCCGCTATATGTTTTGGATGCCGAGGAGTTTTCCTTCATTCTTGATTGTCTTCAGATGTTTCTATTGAAGGGCAAGTCGACGAAGACAAAGCAATGGAAAAGCTTTGAGGAGGTTCGAGGTTTCTTTTATGATAGAGCAGTGTCTCTGTTCCGCGCGGCTAGAGCAGTGAGGAATGAACTGAACGAGGAAGAGTCCATGGAAGTGTTCCTGAAACGCGAAGTCAGTCTTTCTGCTCCATCGAATGAAGATGACGTTGAAGACCCAGACAACAACGCAGCTGTGTATCAGTTCCTTTTGGGACAAGTTGTGAACTTCAACACATTGCCGCGTGTTCGGAGCAGGACGAACTCAATTAGAACTGCCACGACTTCCGTTCAGAATCGATTGCGGACGATGCTCAAGGTAATTCCGCCCCCGCACCAGTGAAGCAGTCCGTGACGAAGAGGAGGACTCCCGCTGCTGCTGCTGCAACATCTGCCAGTGAAGAAGGGGAGCCGCGAAGAAGTGCACGAGAACGGGCGCAGGTGAGTTATAGGGAAATTGAGCACGGCCGAAATCGAGGTGCCATAGAAGTTCTGGATAGCTCTGAAGAAGAACAGCGGGCTCCGCCGAGGAAGAAACGGAGAAAGACTTTCACACAACAGATGAGATCTACTCTGAACAGCATGACACCGGATGACCTGATGTCTCAACTAAATGAACATGTGCTGAGAGGAAGGTCGATGAAGGTTCAGTTCGTGGCATTGGGAGAGGGAGCGAATGCAGAGAACGCAGGCAGTTCTGCATTTGTGGATGACGATGAGCTTCTTTCTGTGACAGTTCCACGGGTTGTCACCGTCGAGAAAGATGCTGCGCCAGACGATCAGCAAGAGACAGGTGGGGGGTCATTTGATGACGAGTTACCTACAGCTCTTCCGGAATCTGAGGAGCACGGACTTGTTCGAGGTGACCCATATGATGGCCCACTGAACCCATCATGGTGCGGGTATGCCAGGCTGAGACCGCAGGAATGGCAAGGGAAGAACGTAATTGAGCACAAGGACCCCTGGCTCAGAGTCATTCACTTGCCGAAGGGACATAGGTCGGAGCTGCTAAGTGTCTCGAATCTCAGAGATGTACACCATCTTGTCTTTTGGCACGCTGCAAGGGCTGAACATCGCATACGGGCGGAGACATTTGGTATGGAGTA